>CP116453.1:814542-974542 GCA_028216015.1 Quercus dentata | reverse complement strand
ACACCTTCCCCACATATAACCAAACTTCCAAATCCAAGAATCAAGATTTTTTATCATCCAATTAGATTAGGAGAAAACCGACTTATTCTTAATCTAGGATTGGTAATAAAATCAAATAAAGTCAAGTGACCAATCATACCTTAGAAAAAACCCAATGATTGGTGGCGACTTCACAACCCTAATATAAAAATGACTCATTAGTCATAGCTTACACCCAAAAGCATGCACCATTCTCAAAAAGGGGGAGAGGAGACCTATTTTCTTTGAAGCCTTATCCACAAGCACATAAAAAGCACATGTCGCCGATTGGGGTGGTCATAACCGTGAGGTATTGACCGTATATATAGAATAAAATCTACCATTCATATTATATAGGAAAAACCTTACTAGATTATTTATAAAAAAAATATAAAAAAATTACTAGATAAAAAAATTGATGATTATAATAAAAAATGAAAACATTGATAATTAATAGAGATAGTAAAATATGTGTAAAGTTGTGATTTACAACTATGCTTTATGTTGGCTTTATTCCATGACAAAAAGTGTTGTAATTGTTTTAATTTTGTTCCTTGTATTTTGTAGGATTTTATTGTATTGGGTTTAGTATTAAGTTGGAGAAGACTCAAGCTTAAGCGAAGATTAGTGTATTTTGCGACTAGCTCGCGAGAAGGGTTCCCGCGAAAAGGCATGTGAGAAGCACATGACTAGAAGCTAAAGAGTCATGCCAGGCTGTCAATTTCGTGAGTATTTAGCGGGTTAGGCCTTCCTGCGAGATACCCGCGAAATTGAAAGCTTGGCATGACTCTTTAGCTTCTAGTCATATGCTTAAGGCATTCCCACGAGATACCCGCGAGACTCTCTACTTGGAGGATTTTTAAGTGTGACTTTCTTACCCCTTCATCCATACTATACATACCTTCATTACCCACAAATGTAGAGGAGGTCATTCAGAGAAAAAAACCCTAGATAGGTTTTCTACAACACACACACACCCATCTTTTAGAGAGAAAGCTACTCATTCTTAGTGAGAAATCCTTGTAGCCTTTTCTCCTTGCCTCTCCCATTGTCATATTTTGAGAGGAGATTTGTACCCAAATATAACCCACACATTTTCAGAGTGTAGAGAGTGTTTTGGAGCTTGGGAAGCTTTGGGGAATTGCCAAAAGAAGCCGATGAGGCTTGGCGGATGCAATCGGGTGGATTGCGGGATTTGGAGAGCTAGACAAGACACGGTTCCGAGAAGTCTTGTTAGAGTAGGAGACTGGAGGGTTTAGGTACATCGGGTAGATTAGATTTGGAGGGTCTCTTGCTAACCTATGTATTCCAACTGATTGTCTAGTAGATCGATTACCGTTTGGAAGGCGGCGGAGAGGTTTTTTGTCGAGTTCTTCGGTTTTCTCTTCTATAATACATCGATGTGTTATCTTGTGTTTGCATTATTTTTCCCTACTCTTTTACCTTTCATTTTACTGCTGTGTTATAATGATTATGGGTTAGAGTAGCTTGTTTGTTTATCCGCTCATGTTTACTCTATTCCGCACTTAGTATTAAGTTAGAGTAAAATCAATCGAGCCATAACTTTAATTTGGGAGTCTAAATAACTCTTGTATTTTTACACATTTTCGAGTATTCAATTGGTATCAAAGCGGGTACACTTGATTTGGTTTCAATACCTAAGTGTGATCCTTGACCCCTTGTGTGTATTGCCATGGATAATATTTTGTATGCTTCTATGGATGTTGTTGATTGTAACATGCCATGTGTTCGTGAAAATGCCTTTATGAGTGTTAATCCTCAAAATTGTGATGACATGTTACTTGAATCTATGGGTGTTGTTGACAAACTCTTGAAGAAAGGAGCTAAGAAGTTTCATAAGAATTTGAGCAAGTTTCGTTGTGAAAAGGATTATTTGATTGCTAAGCTCAATGAATTCAATAAATTGGTTGAAAAGTATAAGAAGCTTGCTGGAAATTCTCTTGAAAAGCTAAAAGAGTTTGAATGTTTAAATATGGACTTGAATGCTAAACTAGTTTTGTCTAACAAACTTGTTGATGATCTTAAATGTGAAAATGAATCTCTTAAAATGCATGCCAAGTGTTTGATTGTTGAACCTATTGCTAAAATGGATGAAAATATATGTTGCAATCATGTTGTGGTACCCGATTTTGTGCTTATTGTGTGTTCTACCTCAAAGGACAAATCGGTGTACATTCCTCCACATAAAAGAAATCAAAAGGTGGAGAGAAAGGCTCTTAAGCCTAAGCCTCTGTTTAGGTTCTATCCTAAGGAATTAAGTGGATCTAAGTTTGTTCCTAATTGCCACCATTGTGGTGTGATCGGTCACATAAGACCTCAATGCCCCAAGTTAAAGAGAGAACAAACTCATGTTGCTAAATCCCTTCCTAAAAAGCCTAGTGGACCTAAACCCATTGTTTGTCACCATTGTGGTGCCTTTGGTCATCTTAGACCACATTGTTCTAAGTTTCGAGCTCTCAAAAGAATCAAAAGAAAAGAGAAATTTGAGCTCTTTGGAAGTTGTGCTTTGCAAGCTAAACCGGATTTAGGGGAAAATGGTAAGTTGTTGAAGAAAGTTTTTGATGTTCTTACCTTCTTGTCTATGTGCATCTCCGGTTCTCCTTCTTCCAACCCTCGTTTCACTTCTCATGAGACACTCATTCCAAACAATCGTTCTTTTTAGATGAGGAAGGGTTCCTATGGTTGAGCTTATGCTCTTTTGGCCCTTGATCTAATTCTTTCGATTTTTGTAGGACCCTTCATGCATTAGATGCTTCATTGTCATGTATTTGTGCATTATGCATCTCTTTATATGCATTTTTTTTGTTGTTTTTGTTTTTGATCTTACTTTAATGTTTTTGTTTTGTGTGAGTAAAAATCCTAAACCACATAAAAAGTGAAAAATTCAAAAAATTTGATCGTATATGTTTAAGCACATATCTCATATGAGTTTGGCCTAGTACCTTCGTACTAATGACGTAGTGCATTTACGAGCTTAGCTTGTTTCGTATGGACATTTATCTTTGTGGGAAAAATATGGAAAATTATGTGTGATTGTTGTAAATCAATCTTCAAGCTTGTCATGAATAATTGGTCAATAGTCTTGATGATCTTGATACTTGCATAGACTTGTGCCTATATCTCTTTCCACTTTATTTTTATGTTTTTGTTTAAAGAGCTCAACAAATATAAATCTCAAAATGAACGGAGATAATGAGCTGCAAAAGTCGTCGTACATACTAGTATTTGACTAGGAAAAAGAGAAAGCGATTTTTAAATTGAAATGTATGGTACTCCAAAAGCCAAAGGCTAACTCTTAATATTGAAATATAAAAAATTTCATGCATTGATCTCAAAAAGAGATGTATTATCCAAAAAGGATCAAATGTTATGATTTGTAAAAAAGCCAAATGAAGAGCTTCAAAGATTTTGTAATCATTTTTGTGGGAGGTCATATATGTTCATTTCTATAATTGAGATAGACCACTTGACTTAGTACTAGTTGTGTATGACTTGATTAAATTGATCATTGAAGTTTCACTCTGGTCTAAGGACTATTCCACACTTGACTCACACACACAACACACAAGTTTAATGTAATGAATATTTATTTCATTTATATGATTGTACATGTTCAAATGTGATGTGTGTGTGCTCAATCATATGTGGATCAAACCAAAAAGATTTTTGTTCTTTTTGTTTGCTTTTGGAAGTGATTTGTATCATCCATGTCCTTTTTTTCAAAGTTTTTCAAGTTGTTTTTGTGTGAAAAACATGTTTTCTAGGTGTTTTTGTTACCCATTTCATGTGTAAGCTCAACTGGGAGTTAAATGGTCCAAATCTCAAGTTTTTCAACTTTGGACAGAGTGTTTCGCGACTGTTACACAAGTAAGGCTTACCCGTGAAAAATTTCACGAGTACTTTCATGAGTAAGTTTCCTGCGAAAATTTGCAGATCAGTTTTTTAAAGGGCATTTCGTAGGACATTTGTTTTAAACTTCTCCCAAACCCCTGTTTTAATGTTTTTACATCAAAACCCAACTAAATTCAAGTGTTTTTCATTCCCCTAACATATCTAAGGTAATCTTTAACTCTTTTCATTGATTTTGAACCTTAGATTATGTTTTTGGGGGATTTTATGTTATAGTTGGGATTTTCTAAAATGGGAGTTAGAAAACTTAATTTTTGTCAATTTTTTGATTGGGCTTTGTTTTAAATGATGATTTGCTTTAGATGTTGGCCCCTTGTGGCAAAAATAACATGTATTTATGCAAGTTTTTCACATGTTCATGCATTGTTTAACATACATGTGTAATGTGTGTGCACTCTATATGTTTGATAAAATGCCTAAATGACATTTTTTGTTGTTTTGGACTCTGATGAGTACCAAACTTTAGGGATAACCATAATTATTCATGTTTATTATGTTTTAATCATTGGTTGTGTGTTTTATACACTTTGCCCCTTGAATGCTTGCATATGCATTGGTCATGCATCTCACATGCACACTAGATGCACCTTTGTTGCACACACTTGATGTTTTTACATTCAATCATGCTAGTAAAGTCTTGTTAGACCTTTTAGCACATATAACATGTTCTTGTGTCTTTGTCATGCCTAGGTATATATCATGTTCTATCATCCTTAGCATGTCATGTTTACTTCATGCTTTGTAGCATTTTTTTTTTTTTGATGTTTTTTGTCTTTGTTTGAGCTTCATTTTCTCATTTAACTTGCACCCCTCATGCATCATCTTTTACCCTTGTTCATATCTTCTTTTCTTTCCCTCCTTCCCCTTGATTCATTTGTCTATTTGTGATTAAAAGGGGGAGAGTATATCGGAGAGTATACCGGTGTGTTTCGTCATTTCTATATGACGGGGATAAATTCTACCTCGTGCACATTTATAGGGGGAGAAAGCCATATGGAAGATGCATATACTAAGGGGGAGAAGACATTTTTTTTTAGAAAACCTTGTTTTACTTTATGCTTGTTTTCTCGTTGCTTTATGGTGCTTTGATTTATATTTAGTATCTATGCTTTGTTGCTCTCATCGCATCATGCTTATGTGTTGGACATGCATTTATCCTTATGCTATTGTGCTTTATTGGTTGCATGTTCGGATGATCATTTGCTTTGCTATATGATTATTGTAGTAATTTCCACACGACTATTTTGGTGTATGATCAAGTTGCTCACATGTTTCACATCATGCTTACTTGATCGCATTTTATTTGTTACATTATATTTGTCCTTTTATCACTTGATTTACCTTGAAGGTCTAATGTGTTTTGTGCAAGTGTTTGAGGTTACAGGTATATATATTCCAAGTTCTTTACCGCTTCTAGATTTAGGTGTGAGTGAGTTTTGCCATTGTTCTCAAACTCACGTTTAAGTTTAGAGTCTGTTATAGGGTGTTTTGTCACGAAATAGCCAAAGGGGAAGATTGTAAAGTTGTGATTTACAACTATGTTTTATGTTAGCCTTATTCCATGACAAAAAATGTTGTAATTATTTTAATTTTGTTTCTTGTATTTTGTGGGATTTTATTGTATTGGGTTTAGTATTAAGTTGGTAAAGACTCAACCTTAATCAAGATTCTTCTTTGTGTTATAATGATTATGGTTAGAGTAGCTTGTTTGTTTATCCGCTCACATTTACTCTATTCCGTACTTAGTATTAAGTTAGAGTAAAATCAATCGAGTCGTAACTTTAATTTAGGGGTCTAAATAGCTCTTGTGTTTTCACACATTTTCAAGCATTCAATAGGGAACTAGAAATGTTGTACGACTTGTTTGTTCTCCACACAGTGTCTTAGTTTTATGTGTAGTGCTTTGTTACCCAATAATTATCGGCTTGGAATGCTTGACGATAGTCACAAAACATTTCTTGTTTTCTACTCAATTTTCTAGTTTTCTACTCAATATTGACTTGTTACTCAAGAATAGTGAGGATTTTTTTTTTCTTTACATTGTTTTATGTGGAAAAGATAGGAAATTGGTTGGGTGGGTGCATTTCTCATTCATTACTTAACAATAGAGACTATTTTGATACAATAACAAAAGGTTAGGGACTAAACTACGCATTTGAAATGTTAGGGATCAAATTGACACAGCATAAAGGTTAGAAGTGAAAAAGGTAATTTACCCTAATTTTATTGTTGTATATAACGACACACCTTAATAAAAATAAATAATTATATTGAAGATTAAAGTATTGAAATTCAATCTACTTATTTTTTTGCGTGAGTATAATTAATATGGGAATTGTTTAATATATGATCTTAACAATTTATTGTAATAAAAAACGTGCATTTTTTTGGACTATTATTTAATACATTTATTTTATTGACTATTTATTCTCTTAAAAAGAGGTATTTCTCAATAAAAAGCTATTTACTCTTTAAACTTGAAAATTTGTTTTTCCTCAAAAAATAAAAACTTGAAAAATTGTTAAATGGATTTATTAACCATATGATCGTTGGCAAGGTAGCATGATTCATCATTCTTATTAAGTGCGAATGGAAATTTGACATTGTTTTTATAATCCTTGAGTCGTTTTTTATTTAAAGGATAACTGTAGGAACAATAAATAAAGTCCAATACGAAATTTGATTTGTTTATTTTTTTTAGTCTGTGTGGTCTTTTGTTTATTTATTTTCTATCTAAATATGAAATTTAGTAATTGTAGTAGTTATTAATAGACATTTATTATGATTGATTCATATATGAAATTATATAATATAGCGTTACGTATTTATTATGTTTGTTTATTCAGAAGTAACGAAACTATATACTCACCTTTTAATGAAATAATAATATAATATGCCAAGATTCTAATAGAGTTTTTGAATATAGAATATGCAAAAATTCTAGTAGGTCTCCAAAGCTTATGCCTCATGATATTATGAGGGGAACAAAAAGTCAAATGTTTTTGGTTTTATGTATATTATAGATTATAAATAATAGATTATAGAAAAAAAAAAAAAATAGACTAGCCATTTCAGTGCATGGGTAAGTTCAACAAAAATAAATTTATATATGTTAGATATTTGATTAATAATATTAATAAAAAGATTATTTTAGCGAATTTATAGAAAATAATATACATAATTTATTAGATTTTTAAAAAAAAGATCAAACCTAATTTAATTACGATTTTTTGGTAATGGATTATTTTATACAAAAAGACAGGCGAGTTCCATTTTGTTTAAATTACATAGTTTGTTTCTCAAAATAAAAATTATATAATCCAAAACTATTTATAACTCTAAAAAAATATAATTAAAATAAGAATGATAACCTACAAAAAGTTGGGCTTTTAAAGGATTATTTTGAACACATTAGAAGTAATCAAAAGTCAAAACCCTTTTATTTTACATTATAGATTAGTCGCTGAGTTGTGCAGTGCATATCAAGGTTGGAAAAAAACTATATAAAATTTGATGCATTTAATTAAATCGTGAAACTTTTAAAATATTATACCAATAACAAGTTATAGAGAGGCTTATGGTCTGAATTGATTACAAGTTACCCACTCATATATGGAAGAGACTTCAGAGCATTTGGACAATCTATAAAACAAATGCTCTGAAGTCTTTTCCCAAGCATTACATAAGATGCATTTTGATTCCTATATGTGAATCCTTTTACAAATAACTGACCTTGTAGGGATGCATTGATTTTTTTGTCATCCCTAAATATTTTTTAGATAAATATCATCAACGCAAACTTTTATTAAAATATTAGACTATTTTAATTTGTTAATATGATAGTAAAACAACTATGGAACAAAGCTCATAAATATATGATTTCGTGTGTAATTTAAAGATACTTGTTTTGATAGTTTCTTATAGTATTCAATCACAATAATTTTGTGTCAATCAGCGTTGTTGAGAACTCTTTTAGTCATATTATATAAATTATATAAAGTTAGAGATGCTACTTTGGCGACTGTTAAAATTTCATTTTTGAGCAATTTAATTTCTAGAATGAAATAGTCATTTTGCAATTTTTTTTTTGAAATTTCCAAAATTTACGTAAAGTTGAAATCAAATCATAATAGTTCTAGAATTTAAGGGCATAATAGTTTTTTCCTGAATTAAAATGAAGGTTTTGATCAAGGTTGGTACTACAATAAGCATGCATGGGATTAAACTTGGTAAGTTTTATTGGTACTTGAATGATTAATTAAAAATCAACATAAAGCTTAATTCTCATTTTTTTTAAATGGTAAATGATTGTGGACAAGTGAACAAGGGATGATCCTAAGAGATAGTGTAGAATTTCTTTATTTAGTAAACTATTTATCCATCATTCCAACAATAGATAATCATCTCCATAGTTTTAAAAATTAATTCTAATTAGGGTGAACCTAATCAATAAAAAATAAAATTGTACAAAGGTCATTATGACTGAAATTACACTCCAACATGTTGGGCTTTTTGTGGTGTAACATTGCTAACCGCTAAAACTAATAAGAGCATTGTGACTTGCGAGTGTTTTTTCTTTTTTGACAAGAGTACAGCCGTAATGTTGAAACTGTGTTACGTTGAAGACATCTCTTGAAGACATAATTTCAGCATCAATATTGAAGATATGATTTCAAAGAAGGAATGTTTTGAAGCTACAATTTTTAGGAAAGCATACGTTACCAAATATTTTAACAATTTACCAACTCTATTTATAAAAATAAAATATTGTGCAAAAGTTCCCAACCTATAATATTCTATTTTTGTGAGCACAAAATAAATTTGAATCCAAAACTAGGCAAGTTAAGATATTGTTCAAGGTAACTTAAGTTCATTTGGTGCCACAATTTCTTCAGCTCTTCATATGGAACAACGAAACCAAGTGCACAACAAATCTAAATAAGTAAAACCTTCTTAAAGATTATATCATAGTTCTCTTATAAATTCAACCAAGTAGGCGATAAGTTGGCACAGCAAACAAGTGCTTGGCTCTTCGCATTGATAGCCCAAACTTCTCACTCATGTCCAAGTCATTAGGCAACATGCCACTAGGGAGCACCCAGTGAAAGCAATGTAGTAATTGAGCTAGAACATATTTAACGGTTGTAAGACCTAGATGTATTCCAGGGCACTTTCTGCGACTGGACCCAAATGGGATAAGCTGGAAGTCATGTCCTTTGAGGTCTATATTACTATTTATGAACCTTTCAGGGTAAAATTCTTCCACATTATCGGACCACACACAAGGATCTCGTCCAATAGCCCAAAAATTTATTATTATTCGTGATTTCTTGGGGACATAATATCCATTGACCTCAATGTCCTCCATGGATTCATGTGGGACTAGTAATGGTCCAACAGGATGAAGTCTTAAGCTTTCCTTCACCACCATATCCAAGTATGGTAATTTCGCCAAATCAGTCTCCTCCACCATCCGATTCATTCCAACTACACGTTCTAGCTCCTCTTGTACATGTTTCATCACTCGTGGATACCTTAAGAGTTCAGAAAATGTCCACTCAATCGCAGCAGCTGAAGTGTCATATGCACCTGAAATCATGTCTAGTATGATAGCCTTGATATTTGTTCGATCAATAATGTATACTTGCTCATCATGAGGATTCATGGGTTGGTTCATCAAAGAAAGCAGCGTGTCTATAAAGTCTCTTTCACGATCTTGTTGACCACAACAAGGAATTTTTTCATGCTCCTTGATGATATTCTCCAAGACTATGTCCAAAGCCTTGCTACATTTCTTCATGCGTCGTTTCAATCCCTGATAGAAATAAATAGCTTGAAAATCACTATGCTAACGATACCATTTCGCAAATTTTACTAAAAATATACCTATCAAATTGATGTGGTAACTATACATCCATGTAAATGGTGCTACATCAGTTACTCAATACTAGACGTAACCAAATTTTCACCTCAATTCCTTAATTGAATTTTTGTATTGGAATTTTTAAAAAATGAAGAATTATTCAATACAAAGGGAAACCAGCATGAGCATGAACATGAAAATGGTATACCAGATCCACCGAATTCATGCAAAATGCAATCCTAGTCATTAAGGGTCTGTTATATCTTTTTTCTAATAATTCAATAATTAGGGAGAGGATTTAAGTTTTTTTATTTCTTCATTAGAAATATGAAGCATCAAAGTGACTTTTTGAAATTGTGCATTTTGAAAAATTGGTGATTTTATTAAGTGGAGTATGAAATTGGACTTTTTAAAAAGTAGAATGTTTGGTAAAAGTTACTAAAAATGCATTTAGCAAAATTGCAGTTTGAGGTGTAAATTAAAAAAAAAAATGCAAACTATATATTAGATAATTCTTTCATAATTATGGTTTCACCTTCTTATTAATAATAATATTAATATTAATATTATAGTTTGTCTTAGTTATTATTTTTATTAGTGTCTTAATTATTTATAATAGTAATTAATTATTTAATTTTTATCATGAAAGAGTACAAAATGATAATGCAAAAAAAAAAAAAAAAATCAAATGCATACCAATAATCAAGTTTATATTGTACCACATTATATTAAATAAAAAAAGGGAAACCACTAATAAAACAACCATCTTGGAGTCTATATCTATTATTGTATTGAATTTAATTTTTCTTGGTAAAGATAAAACTATATGCTTTTTCTTTTTATTATTGATTAATGCAACTAAGTCTATAAATTCAATTAGGAAATCTAATGTACAGTATATAAGTTTTACCTGTTCATCAAAAAAAAAAAAAAAATGTATATATATAAGTTTTACCTGAACTCTAATAAAATCAATTTTGAAAAAAAAAAAAAAAGGTACTCTTTAAAAAAATTAAACCCACATACTCACTAAGTAACAAAGTAATATTAAACCCACAAACCTTATCAATAATTAATCCACTCCACCAATAGGTAGGTGACACCTCACCCACCCATATTTTCTTCAACCAATTAGGTTCCATGCTTCTAAATTTTTTGTTTAAAAAAAAAAAAAAAAAAACTAGGTTTCATGCTTTATCACTCATAAATTTAATATACAAAATTTAACTTTTGTATATTATCACATTGATGATTATATCCTTTTAGCCATTACATAGGCAACGTTCATAGCGTAGTGTTCTAGAAAGAATACAACCACATTTTAAAACAATAATAAAAGTAGAAATATAAAGAACAATGCAAAGACTACATCTATCTACCTCATTTTTGCCTTAACTTGTCACTTAGCGAGTTGTGAGTGATAGAAGCATGGATTGACATGGAACAATCATTTTCTCTCCATTACTCATAACTTGTCACATAGAAAATTGTGCAAAAAATTGTACATATAGTTGTGATCTAGCATTTTTCAAATATAAAATATGCAGGAAAATGTCATGTTCATCTTATGATATGGTAGCTTGAAATCAAAATAATCAGTTCTTTTCTTCTTCTTCTTTTCTCTAAGAATTATCATTTACTCCACAATAATGTTAGTACTATAAATTTTGTCACAAGTTTCCTATGTGATAAACTGAGTGATGAAGAAAAAAATTGAGTTTATGTTAAAATAATGAACTACTAAGCACATGATGTCAAATAGAACAATTGTGACAAAACATGTGTGAAATGTGTGGTATTGTTTACTCCATAAATATGCGTGGCATTGAAGTCCAAATTTATGGATGGACCCAAATTTATTGAACCAGTTATGGACATATATGCTCTGTCAAATTTATATATATTTTAAAAATAGTCCTTATTAATAGATTATTTTAAAAAAATTGATATTACTTTAAAAAATATATATATATATATATATATATTAATATATATTTATATAAGGCACGGTCAAAAAGGCTCCGTTGCATTTTTCTTTTCCTATAAAAAAATTCTAAAATTATTTGCTAAACGCATCCTTTTAACTTTTCCAACAAAATAAATAAATAAATAATAGACCAATCGGATTTTGGATTTGGCTATATATGGAAGAGGGCAAAGATTAAGAGCTAGCAAATCAAGCTAAACTTCATAATCCTCCTCCAAATACCATGGTCACTTTAGCTAATCATAAAGATTTAATAAGACTCGGATAAAGTTGAATCGATAGAAACTTACGTACCTGTAGATCAAGTGCCCCAAGGTAAGGCACATAATCAGCTAGATTGAAAGCCCCTGCCAAGTTAAAGGCCTCCTCAATATGCATTTTCAAGTCAAATCTATCATCACTACTTCGCCCAAATATCATTCTACATGTAGTTTCCTCATTAAGTTCACACACTTTCCCACTTAGGTCCACGACCTCATGCGCCACCGCAGCTTTTTTCAGTGATTGCACCAGTGATCCTACCTCCTCCTTCCTCATAGGTGCAAATGAATCTATTTTTGAAACACTAAGAAGCTGCAATGTACATAGTTTCCTAATGTTGCGCCAATATGAACCATACTCGGTGAAAGCCATGCCCTTGGAACCATAAGACAAGTTCGAGAGCTGGAGTTTTGGTCGACTAGCAAAAATGGCGTCAAAGGTCTTTAAAAATAGCTCAGCAGCTTGAGGAGATGAGACCACAATAGTTGGTACATGGCCAAGCCGTAATGACATGATAGGTCCATATTTATTAGCCAAGCTATGGAGGGAACGGTGTGGGAGACTACCGAGCATGTGTAGGTTACCGATGATTGGTAAGGCCCGAGGACCTGGTGGGAGTTTATACTCATTTTTTGGGTCTTTGGGCCGTGATTGGATGTGTATGAATGTCCATATGGATCCTAGTAGTAGTAGTAGGAGAATGGCTAATGTTAATGGAGACATATTTGAAATTGAGTTCGAGAGGGAAGGTAAGAACATTGGGGATTGAGAAGGAGGTGTTTGAGGATTATATATAACTCTATAGTCTCTATCTTGAACGTGTGGTTTTTTTTTTTTTTGGATAGGAACGTGTGGTTTTTTTTTTTTTTTTTTTTTTTTGCGACTTGGGGTAGTTTTTTTTTTTTTTTTTTTTTGATTGAAAGTGAGGTTAGTTTTTGGTATTTAGGTGCGGTTTGGATTGGGCGTTTGTGTTTACAAGTGTGTGTGTGTGTGTGTTTTTTTTTTTTTTTTTTTTTTCTACACTTTTTTCCGCTTTTAGAGACAAAATCTACTGTTCACGCACCGTAGCAGCACTGTTCACGCGGGACCCACAACTACTTTATTAAAAAAAAATAGATTTCACAGCACTATTCACATATTTAAAAATTATTTTATTACAGTATTTTCAGTTTTCAGTTATTAGTTTCAGCAAAAATAAATTCAATCCAAACGGACCCTTAGAAGAGATGAGTGACCGCAGAGGAATGGAAATCCAAACAAATCTTGTTTGTGTGCGTGAGATAGGAAGTTTTTTTGTTTCTTAGAAAGAAGTGTGGGAGTTCATCAAATAAAAAAGAAAGAAGTGTGGGAAAGGGGTGTATTCTAAGAATATATTAATACAGTCAGTACATATTCCTTAATGCAATGTGTCATCTTGTGCACAAAGTACAGGACACAAGTCTTTTCGTAGGCCAATTTTTTTATATTTTAATTTATCAACTAATTAGGGTAGCACGTGCAAAGCACGTGCTTGCCATAATATAAAATAAAAAAATAAAAAAATAAAAAAAGTAGTAATTAAGGTCAATTCTAGATTTTATTTGTATTACAAAATAAAGATATGAATTATTTGATTTTTAAAGTATATAGATATTTATCTGTATATATTAAGAGGATTGAGAAAGTTAGTTTTTTTTTTTTTTTTTTTTTTGTCAAAAATACTCCTAAATTAATTAACCAACAACTTAAAAATTGGGTTAAAATAGTAAATTGGCAAAAGAAATTTAATTATTGCTTTTTTTTACTGTCAAAATACCCCTACCTAAAACTTAAAAATGGGGTTAAAATAGTAAATTGACAAAAAAAATAAATTCCTCTTCTACGTTGAAATGTCTTCCTGCTTCTAATAAACTCCTACTTTTACGTTGTTTTAAATTCCTACTTCTGCTCTCTAACTCCCTATAAAATAGGATCACTCTTTCGTTAATTTTAAAACTCCTCCAATCTACAAAACTCACTCCACGTATTTTTTTTTTTTTACTTCATCACGATGTATTTGTTTCTTCTGTCCCCCTTTTTTTTTCAATTTTTTTTTTTTAAATTTCATTACTCTAATCTCACGTTTTTATTTTCCCAAATCACTTCTTCTTTATTAAAAAAAAAAAAGACTCCTACTATAAAACCAGTACTATAACTACTATCCATCCTTATCATCCCAACATCCCCACTAAAAAGCAGTTACTACAATGTAATTTCTCACGCTTTTATTTTTGTTCTTCACTTGCGATCTCCTTATTATCACTAACCTCCACATTGTTAGTCAGTTTTATATTTATCTTATATTTGTGAAGGCCAAATCTCATTCTCATCAATTTGATGAAGAGTTTCATGAATTGTGCCACCCGATTCTGTACAAAGCTTGAATTTTTCATAACATTTGCACGGTTTGTACACATACAAGTACAAGTTGTACACTATGCAACATGAGTTTACTTTAAAATAAAGAATAAAAGTGTGATAATTATTTTTGTATGCTTAAGTTTTTGGTATAAATAGTAATTTATCAATAATTATAAAAAGAAAAAAAAAAAGAATGCAAGTTGTATCCAAGCTATTCTGATTCATGCATATTATTTAAGAGCTTTAATGATTTTTTATTACAATTTCTAACCATTTACAAGTATTTCGTAATCAACGTAGGACCTCCAACTTGCAAGTGTTTTATTAAGCTGGATATTATCACTCATGCATATCTAAGAACTTTAAAATTTTGATAAGTATTTATAACAGTCAACAAGTATTTCATAATCAACGTAGGACCTCCAACTTCCAAGTATCCCAAGACACAAGAAGAAATTGAACGTAAGTTATATCCAATAAATAAGTAAAACTTAGGCACAATAAATTACATGTTTTTAAAAAGAGAAAACATGTACCCAAGTTTTACCCTATACCTTATTTATATATCTAAGAGTCCTTCCCTAGGAATGAAATTTGATATTCCCACTAAAAAATTGTACCCAATTTATTTTTTTTAATTTTAGTTTATGTGAAAATGATTGGTTTTGTGCTTTTTTTTCTACTTAAGTTTTTGTTATAAATAGTAATTTATCAATAATTATAAATAAAAATAAAAAAAGAAAAGAATGTAAGTTGTATCCGAGCTATTATGACTCATGCATATTATCTATGAGCTTTAATGATTTTTGATTACGATTTCTAACCATCTACAAGTATTTCATAATCAACGTAGGACCTCCAACTTGCAAGTGTTTTACTAAGCGGGATATTATCACTCATTCTTATCTAAGAACTTTAAATTTCTGATAAGTATTTATAACAACCAACAAGTATTTAATAATCAACGTAGGACC
The DNA here is from genome assembly GCA_028216015.1 of Quercus dentata. Lineage (NCBI taxonomy): Eukaryota > Viridiplantae > Streptophyta > Magnoliopsida > Fagales > Fagaceae > Quercus > Quercus dentata. The sequence continues at coordinate 959,130 of CP116453.1, read as the reverse complement.
TCCAACTTCCAACTGTCCCAAGACACAAGAAGAAATTGAATGTAAGTTATATCCAATAAATAAATAAAACTCGGGTATAGTAAATTACATGTTTTTGAAAAGAGAAAACATGTACCTAAGTTTTACCGTATACCTTATTTATATATCTAATAGTCCTTCCCTTGGCATGAAATTTGATATTGCCACTGAAAAATTGTACTTAAGCTTTTTTTTTTTTAATTTTTAATTTTAGTTTATGTGAAAATGATTAGTTTTGTGCATTTCTGTCTAGATAAGTTTTTGGTGTAAATAGTAATTTATAAGTAATTATAAATAAAAAAAAAAAAAAAAAAAAAAAGCAAGTTGCATCCAAGCTGTTATGACTCATGCATATTATCTAAGAGCTTTAATGAGTTTTGATTACTATTTCTAACCAACTACAAGTATTTCGTAATCAACGTTGGACCTCCAACCTGCAAGTGTTTTACTAAGCGGGATATTATCACTCATGCTTATCTAAGAACTTTAAATTTCTGGTAAGTATTTATAACAATCAACAAGTATTTCATAATAAACGTAGGACCTCCAACTTCCAAGTATCCCAAGACACAGAAAGAAATTGAATGTAAGTTATATCCAACAAATAAGTAAAACTTAGGTATGATAAATTACATGTTTTTGAAAAGAGAAAACATGTACCTAAGTTTTACCGTATACCATATTTATATATCTAATAGTCCTTCCCTTGGCATGAAATTTGATATTGCCACTGAAAAATTGTACTTAAGCTTTTTTTTTTTTTAATTTTTAATTTTAGTTTATGTGAAAATGATTAGTTTTGTGCATTTTTGTCTAGTTAAGCTTTTGGTGTAAGTAGTAATTTATAAATAATTAAAAAAAAAAAGCGCAAGTTGTATCCAAGCTATTATGACTCATGCATATTATCTAAGAGCTTTAGTGAGTTTTGATTACTATTTCTAACCATCTACAAGTATTTCGTAATCAACGTTGGACCTCCAACTTGCAAATGTTTTACTAAGCAGGATATTATCACTCATGCTTATCTAAGAAATTTTTAAATTTCTCATAAGTATTTATAACAATCAACAACTATTTCATAATCAACGTAGGACCTCCGACTACCAAGGGCCCCAAGACACAAAAAGAAATTGAATGTAAGTTATATCCAATAAATAAGTAAAACTTAGGTTCTAAAATTACATGTTTTTGAAAAGAGAAAACATGTACCTAAGTTTTACCGTATAACTTATTTATATATCTAATAGTCCTTCCCTTGGCATGAAATTTGATATTGCCACTGAAAAATTGTACTTAAGCTTTTTTTTTTTTTTTAATTTTTAATTTTAGTTTATGTGAAAATGATTAGTTTTGTGCATTTTTGTCTAGTTAAGTTTTTGGTGTAAATAGTAATTTATAAGTAATTAAAAAAAAAAAGCGCAAGTTGTATCCAAGCTATTATGACTCATGCATATTCTCTAAGAGCTTTAATGAGTTTTGATTACTATTTCTAACCATCTACAAGTATTTCGTAATCAACGTTGGACCTCCAACTTGCAAGTGTTTTACTAAGCGGGATATTATCACTCATTCTTATCTAAGAACTTTAAATTTCTGATAAGTATTTATAACAATCAACAAGTATTTAATAATCAACGTAGGACCTCCAACTTCCAACTGTCCCAAGACACAAGAAGAAATTGAATGTAAGTTATATCCAATAAATAAGTAAAACTTAGGTATAGTAAATTACATGTTTTTGAAAAGAGAAAACATGTACCTAAGTTTTACCGTATACCTTATTTATATATCTAATAGTCCTTCCCTTGGCATGAAATTTGATATTGCCACTGAAAAATTGTACTTAAGCTTTTTTTTTTTTAATTTTTAATTTTAGTTTATGTGAAAATGATTAGTTTTGTGCATTTTTGTCTAGTTAAGCTTTTGGTGTAAATAGTAATTTATAAATAATTAAAAAAAAAAAAAAGCGCAAGTTGTATCCAAGCTATTATGACTAATGCATATTCTCTAAGAGCTTTAATGAGTTTTGATTACTATTTCTAACCATCTACAAGTATTTCGTAATCAACGTTGGACCTCCAACTTGCAAGTGTTTTACTAAGCGGGATATTATCACTCATTCTTATCTAAGAACTTTAAATTTTTGATAAGTATTTATAACAATCAACAAGTATTTAATAATCAACGTAGGACCTCCAACTTCCAACTGTCCCAAGACACAAGAAGAAATTGAATGTAAGTTATATCCAATAAATAAGTAAAACTTAGGTATAGTAAATTACATGTTTTTGAAAAGAGAAAACATGTACCTAAGTCTTACCGTATACCTTATTTATATATCTAATAGTCCTTCCCTTGGCATGAAATTTGATATTGCCACTGAAAAATTGTACTTAATCTTTTTTTTTTTTTAATTTTTAATTTTTGTTTATGTGAAAATGATTAGTTTTGTGCATTTTTGTCTAGTTAAGTTTTTGGTGTAAATAGTAATTCATAAGTAATTAAAAAAAAAAAAAAAAAAGCGCAAGTTGTATCCAAGCTATTATGACTCATGCATATTATCTAAAAGCTATAATGAGTTTTGATTACAATTTCTAACCATCTACAAGTATTTCGTAATCAACGTTGGACCTCCAACTTGCAAATGTTTTACTAAGCGGGATATTATCACTCATGCTTATCTAAGACATTTAAATTTCTGATAAGTATTTATAACAATCAACAAGTATTTCATAATCAACGTAGGACCTCCAACTTCCAAGTGTCCCAAGACACAAGAAGAAATTGAATGTAAGTTATACCCAATAAATAAGTAAAACTTAGGTACTATAAATTACATGTTTTTCAAAAGAGAAAACATGTACCTAAGTTTTACCGTATACCTTATTTATAGATCTAATAGTCCTTCCCTTGGCATGAAATTTGATATTGCCATTGAAAAATTGTTCTTAAGCTTTTTTTTTTTTTAATTTTTAATTCTAGTTTATGTGAAAATGATTAGTTTTGTGCATTTTTGTCTAGTTAAGCTTCTGGTGTAAATAGTAATTTATAAATAATTAAAAAAAAAAAAGCGCAAGTTGTATCCAAGCTATTATGACTCATGCATATTCTCTAAGAGCTTTAATGAGTTTTGATTACTATTTCTAACCATCTACAAGTATTTCGTAATCAACGTTGGACCTCCAACTTGCAAGTGTTTTACTAAGCGGGATATTATCACTCATTCTTATCGAAGAACTTTAAATTTTCGATAAGTATTTATAACAATCAACAAGTATTTAATAATCAGCGTAGGACTTCCAACTTCCAACTGTCCCATGACACAAGAAGAAATTGAATGTAAGTTATACCCAATAAATAAGTAAAACTTAGGTACTGTAAATTACATGTTTTTGAAAAGAGAAAACATGTACCTAAGTTTTACCGTATACCTTATTTATATATCTAATAGTCCTTCCCTTGGCATGAAATTTGATATTGTCACTGAAAAATTGTACTTTAGCTTTTTTTTTTTAATTTTTAATTTTAGTTTATGTGAAAATGATTAGTTTTGTGCATTTTTGTCTAGTTAAGCTTTTGGTGTAAATAGTAATTTATAAATAATGAAAAAAAAAAAGCGCAAGTTGTATCCAAGCTATTATGACTCATGCATATTCTCTAAGAGCTTTAATGAGTTTTGATTACTATTTCTAACCATCTACAAGTATTTCGTAATCAACGTTGGACCTCCAACTTGCAAGTGTTTTACTAAGCGGGATATTATCACTCATTCTTATCTAAGAACATTAAATTTCTGATAAGTATTTATAACAATCAACAAGTATTTAATAATCAACGTAGGACCTCCAACTTCCAACTGTCCCAAGACACAAGAAGAAATTGAATGTATGTTATATCCAATAAATAAGTAAAACTTAGGTATAGTAAATTACATGTTTTTGAAAAGAGAAAACATGTACCTAAGTTTTACCGTATACCTTATTTATATATCTAATAGTCCTTCCCTTGGCATGAAATTTGATATTGCCACTGAAAAATTGTACTTAAGCTTTTTTTTTTAATTTTTAATTTTAGTTTATGTGAAAATGATTAATTTTGTGCATTTTTGTCTAGTTAAGTTTTTGGTGTAAATAGTAATTTATAAGTAATTAAAAAAAAAAAAGTGCAAGTTGTATCCAAGCTATTATGACTCATGCATATTATCTAAAAGCTATAATGAGTTTTGATTACAATTTCTAACCATCTACAAGTATTTCGTAATCAACGTTGGACCTCCAACTTGCAAATGTTTTACTAAGCGGGATATTATCACTCATGCTTATCTAAGAACTTTTTAAATTTCTGATAAGTATTTATAACAATCAACAAGTATTTCATAATCAACGTAGGACCTCCAACTTCCAAGTGTCCCAAGACACAAGAAGAAATTGAATGTAAGTTATACCCAATAAATAAGTAAAACTTAGGTATTGTAAATTACATGTTTTTCAAAAGAGAAAACATGTACCTAAGTTTTACCGTATACCTTATTTATAGATCTAATAGTCCTTCCCTTGGCATGAAATTTGATATTGCCACTGAAAAATTGTACTTAAGCTTTTTTTTTTAATTTTTAATTTTAGTTTATGTGAAAATGATTAGTTTTGTGCATTTTTGTCTAGTTAAGCTTTTGGTGTAAATAGTAATTTATAAATAATGAAAAAAAAAAGCGCAAGTTGTATCCAAGCTATTATGACTCATGCATATTCTCTAAGAGCTTTAATGAGTTTTGATTACTATTTCTAACCATCTACAAGTATTTCTTAATCAATGATGGACCTCCAACCTGCAAGTGTTTTACTAAGCGAGATATTATCACTCATGCTTATCTAAGAACTTTAAATTTCTGATAAGTATTTATAACAATCAACAAGTATTTCATAATCAACGTAGGTCCTCCAACTTCCAAGTGTCCCAAGACACAAGAAGAAATTGAATGTAAGTTATATCCAATAAATAAGTAAAACTTAGGTACAATAAATTACATGTTTTTGAAAAGAGAAAACATGCACCTAAGTTTTACCGTATACCTTATTTATATATCTAATAGTCCTTCGCTTGGCATGAAATTTGATATTGCCACTGAAAAATTGTACTTAAGTTTTTTTTTTTTTTTAATTTTAGTTTATGTGAAAATGATTAGTTTTGTGCATTTTTGTCTACTTAAGTTTTTGGTATAAATAGTAATTTATCAATAATTATAAAAAAAAAATAAAAAAGAAGAGAGCAAGTTGTATCCAATCTATTATGACTCATGCGTATTTATCAAAGAACTTTAATGACTTTTGATTACTCTTTTCGACCATCTACAAGTATTTCGTAATCAACGTAGGACCTCCTACTTGCAAGTGTTTTATTAAGCGGGATATTATCACTCACGCTTATCTCTTTAAATTTTCGATAAGTATTTATAACAATCAACAAGTATTTCATAATCAACGTAGGACCTCCAACTTCCAAGTGTCCCAAGACACAAGAAGAAATTGAATGTAAATTATATTCAATAAATAACTAAAACTTAGGTACAGTAAATTACATGTTTTTGAAAAGAGAAAACACGTACCTAAGTTTTTCCCTATACCTTATTTATATATCTAACAGTCCTTCCCTTGGCATGGAATTTGATATTGCCACTGAAAAATTGTACTTTATTTTATTTTATTTTTTTTTAATTTATTTTATGTGAGAATGATTGATTTTGTGCATTTTTGTCAACTTAAGTTTTTGGTATAAATAGTAATTTATCAATAATTATAAAAAAAAAAAAAGAAGAAAAGAAAGCAGGTTTTGTCCAAGCTATTATGACTCATGCATATTATTGAAGAGCTTTAATGATTTTTGATTACTATTCCTAACCATCTACAAGTATTTCGTAATCAACGTAGGACCTCCAACTTGCAAGTGTTTTATTAAGCGGGATATTATCACTCACGCTTATCTAAGAACTTTAAATTTCTGATAAGTATTTATAACAATCAACAAGTATTTCATAATCAACGTAAGACCTCCAACTTCCAGGTGTCCCAAGACAGAAGAAGAAATTGAATGTAAGTTATATTCAATAAATAAGTAAAACTTAGGTACAATAAATTACATGTTTTTGAAAAGAGAAAACACGTACCTAAGTATTACCCTATACCTTATTTATATATCTAACAGTCCTTCCCTTGGCATGAAATTTGATATTGCCACTAAAAAATTGTAGTTAAATTTTTATTTTTTTTTTAATTTTAGTTTACGTTAAAATAATTGGTTTTGTGCATTTAGACATTTAGTGAGATGGTGATACCAATAGGCCGTGGCAATGATGTCTTGTTTGAGCCGGATCCTTTTATCCTAGGTTGCTACATCGAGCGGTGCAAGAGCATCAACGATGTTTCACCTCAGCCTCATTAGGTCACTTCATTATAGTATTAATCAAAAGAGACATTAATTTTAAAAATTTTGATAATTATGTCGTAAAAAGTTAATCTCATTTGCTTAAGAATTTTGATCACTCACAAAGTTAAGGTATCTATTTAACATGTAAATATTTATTTAACTATAATAGTTTTTTAGTACCTACTTGCTAAAGACAATATGTCAACTCTCTAAAAATTCTAAGAATGATAACGAATATCCTCATCTTCCAACAATAAACAACAGAGTTTAGCTAAGAAATTAAAAAAAAAAAAAAAAAAAAAAAAAAAAAAGGAAGATAACAAAGGGCATGTGTCATCGAATTTTTCATTAGATAAATTATAAGTTTTGAAAATTTAAACCTAGAAAATCATTGTTTTTTAGATAACAAATAAAACACCTAATATCGTCATTCTAACTTTCTATGAATTTTTATCATTTAAAACTTAAATACGTAAAGAAAATTTTTAGGATGTTAAAATTTAGTGGGAATAATTTAGACATTACACAGTAAAATATTTTAAGAATTATAAACTTTCATTAGGGTTTAAGCGATAGAATAACAATATTACATATTTGCTCTTTTCCAAAATATTAAGGGAAAAATTGCTTGATTTTAAAGTTTAAGGAAGAATTGTAAACTACCCCAAACATAATGGATGAAAAATGTTTTTTTCCAAAGTTCTTGTTTTTGTCTTTGTTTTTGTCTATAAAACTATGTGTTTTTACTTAAAATAGTGTGTAAAGAAAATATATATACAAAAAGTTAACCTAGGAAAATTGTACGTGGAATAGTGAATTTTGGCTCAACAAAGTTGATTAAACCAACAAAAAATTTCTAAAAACACAACAGAATGAAGTAACATTTTCATAATACCTTTACAATTTTGTTATATTTTATTTTAACTTGTAAAGAATTGATGACTCAGCCGTTTTGAAAATATTGTGACAACATCAAGATATCTTAACATTTTTCACACAAAAAAATGTTACGTCCATGACATTTTCACAACAAATCATAAGTAGTAGGTTACTACAAGTTGCTATTGGTGGGAAAAAAAAAAGTAGTTTCATTGGTAAGTTTAAATTAGAACCAATAACAATTTTCTATATTTGATTTGTCATGAAAGTGTTGTGAAAATTATTGTGGATATAGCAGTTCTTTTTCACAATACTGTTATTTTTAGTTGTAACTAGTTCTAGTATGACATTTTATTATTTTATTTTGACCTATAATGAATTAACATCTCAACAATTGTGAAAATATTGTGCCAATTTGTGATGTTAATATTTTATAATAATGTGAAAGAGCGTGAATTGGACAAACCAAAAATAATATAGCAAATATACTACAACTTTATGCATTCACAAACAAAAAAAAAAAAAAAAAAAAAAAAAAAAAAAAAAAGAAGGCGGCCAGCAAAACAGTAAAAGTTGAACAAACCAAAACTACTGCAGTGAAATTACTGTAACTTTTCTCATTCACTTTATATATATATATATATATATATATATATATATATATATAGAAATATACATTGCACTTAAAATTAAATTTATATTGTAAACACATAAAATTGGCAAATGTTGTACACATTTGCAAAATTTGTAATTTTTTTTTTTTTTTGGCAAATGTATATAATATTTGCTACTTTTTGTGTGTATACAATATAAGCTTACATTACAAGTTGAAAGTAAACATATAAAGCTACATTAAAAGAAAAAAAAACAAGCTCAAACCAAGTTGGTAAACTTAAAGAAATTTTTAAAAAAAAAAAAGGGAAAGAGGCAACTCACTAAACCAAAAATACTGTTCATAACGCTATTTATGAGCTTATTAAATGTATATAATATTTGCTACTTTTTGTGTGTATACAATATAAGCTTACATTACAAGTACAAAGTAAACATATAAAGATCCTTTAAAAAAAAAAAAAACTCAAACGAAGTTGGTGAACTTGAAGAAGAAAGAAAAAGGGAAAAGGCAAGTCACTAAACCAAAAATACTGTTCATAACACTATTCATGAGCATATTCGCTCTTTTTATATATAGAAAAAAGAGCACAAATCGATGACAAAAAAAAAAAAAAGCAGCGATGAACAGTACATATTGAATTGAGCAAACCAAAAGTAATCAGAACTTTTACACAATCACCCAACAAGTGTCATAACATTTTCACAAAACATTTATTTTCGGTTGTGGTTGGTCACAATTTCAAATTTTATTATTTTATTTTGACTTATAAGAAATTGACACCTCAATAATTGTGAAAATATTGTGAAATTTTTTGTTCAGTATAACAATATATATGTGGGTTTTTATAAATATTTAAAAGAAAAAAAAGTACAAACGAAAGAATAAAAAATTAAAAAAAAAAAAAAAACGTTGTAGCTACTGTAGCTACAGTGCCACTTGAACAAACCAAAGTGGCATTGTAGCAACTATTCAAAACTTGAAAAAAAAAAAAAAAAAAAAAAAAAAGCATTTTTAGGTAGCAGATGTGATAGGTTTTCAAACACTCTCATTTCCCTCACTAAACCTCTATCAAACCACCCTTCAACCCAAAACTTATTTTTCTTTGAAACCCCATCAATTTCAAGTTTATTTTTGCAAATTATCTTCAAGGTATGAGTTTCTAATACTCTCTTTTATTATTTTTCTGTGATTATGCAGAATTTTTAGTTAGGGTTCAAAAATTGGGGTTTTTCAAAAACGGGTTGGGATTTCTATGATTGTGCAAATTTTCTTCACAATCTTTGATTGGGCTGAGTCCCATTTGTTGTTGGTGCATCCGTGTTGGCCCCTTGAGGCATTTTAAGTGTGTATTGAGGCATCTTTCAATCTGTTCATGCATTCTTCACATCAGTTGTGCATTGTAGCATGTCAAGTGCTTGACAAAATGTCCTAGTGACATTTTTGTGCTAAATTGGATTCAAGTGAATTCCAATTTCTGGATTTACACTTGTTTGACCTTGTTTCATCTACTTTGGTCATTGCCTATGTGTTTCACACACTTTGCCTATGTTGCACACACTAGGGCCCTCTAGGCACATCTCATGTTGCATCCCCATGCATCATAGGTTGCACACACATGCATCAATCACACGACACACACATGCAAAGTTTCTTATTTCATGCATTGTGTTTATGCTTACTTGGTTTAACATCTTTAACATGTTGTTTGAGTTTATTTACTCTGTTTTGAGTTGGTTATGCTATGTTTTAGAGTGTTTTACTTTTGTTTTGAACTAACTTGAATCTAATCAAGTTTTGTGTTTTGTCTTTGTGTTTGTGCACTTGTTTTTGTTTCTTGTTCTCTGTGATATTTGTGTAGATGTCTCCTACCAAACATTCTGCGACCAAGAAATCCTCAAAATGTTCTCGCACCGATTCTGACAATTTCAAGTCTGCTGAGGTTGATATGAAATATAATGACTGCTACAAAAGAGCAACCATTATTATGGAGAGGGTGGTCCAACTAGAAACCCTTGAGGACACCTTCATCCCTAAGGTATTCAAAGAAAGGACTTGGACCAAGCTGTTGAACTCGGTTGGGGTTGTCTACTTAGAGATCATAAGAGAATTTTTCTCAAATGCTACTATAGAAGGAGACCATATAGACTACTGGGTGAGGCACAAAGAATTTGTGATTACAAAGGATAGCATTCAAGAATTTTTGGAAATTCGTCCTCCCTCTCAACCAATCTCAGTCCAATATGAAGACAGATTGGGAACAAGCGAGGAGATGGTGGATTATTGGAAAAGTGGGAGACTATAAAATTTGTAGGATGATGGAAAAGTAAAAGGATATAAAAGATCCCACATAATTAAAGAGTTGAAGCCAAATGCTATTAGATCATCTAATTAAAAGAAAATGTAGGTTAGGACATATGTGGAACATGTTAAGAACATATGTCATATAGAATTGACTAATCATTTGACAAAATGCACTTTACTTGTAATTGGGTAGATCTAGGATATGTTTAATACTTCAAGGAACAAGAGTTTAAGTCCAAGTATTGAAGCCATGCAAATCTATCCAAGAATCAAGTAAAGAAGTGTTGTTCATTAAAACTCGACAGATGTATCTATCGAGATTTAATATTTGAAGCTCAATGACTATATCTATCGAGAATTACGAAATTCAAATTTTCAGATCTGATTTCATGCATATCCATGTGTATTTGTGTAGTGTTTCTTTTCTCACAACTCTAGACATATATAAGGATTATTTTAAAGGCCGTCAAAGGTGATGCAACTTGATACAAAGTGATTATTTACTTAAATTTTGACCGGAGACAATTTGCCATAGTTCATCTTTCTCTCAAAGAAGCTGCTGCGTTTGTGCGCCAAGGGTTTTGTAACTAAGGAACTTTTTGATCTTCATCGTGTGGATGAACTCAAGAACATTGCAATCAACAACATTCTTGTTAGGACATATGTGAATCATGTTAGGAACATATGTCTATATAGAATTGGCTAATCCTTTGACAAAACGCACTTTACTTGTAATTAGGTAGATTTAGGATGTGCTTAATACTTTAAGGAACAAGGTTTCAAGTTCAAGTGAGAGATTGTCACTACAGAACAAGTCCAATTGGGTATTGGTGTAAGGGTTCAATTGTAGGTTGGTATAAGGTACTAGAATTCTTTTACTTGTAATCGCTTGTTGTGATAATAGTGGATTCTTGGGAGTGGTGACCTTAAAATCATCCGGTGGGGTTTTTGCCATGTAGGTTTTCCCCATTTGTAAACAAATTACCGTGTTAATTTATTTTCCACTGCATTTTAACTTAGTTGGTGATTTGTTTGTGCTACCACGCTTATTGCATGCTAATTGAATTAATTAATTAACTTGACCAATTAATTGGTTAATTCATTACAAGGGGTCAATACATTCTTAACCTATCAAGTGGTATCGGAGTAGGCACACTTTGATTAGGATTAATCTTTGCTGTGTAATCCATTAACCCCTGTTTGTCATAGATAGAGGATAGTCTCTTATTATAACTCATTTATTTGATGACACTAACTATGCATACTAGAAAGTATGCATGAGAGCTTTCTTGCAATCATTAGATGAGAAAGTGTGGCAAGTTTTAGAGATAGGTTAGACCAAGCCGAAGGAAGCACCGGCCGATTAGGATGATGCTAAGATCAAGGCGACAAATTTCAACATTAGGGCATTGAATGCTTTATTCAGTGCGGTCATGAATGAGGAGTTCAAGAAGATATCCTTTACTGAAACTGCGAAGGAAGCATGGACCATCCTCTAGACAACCTATGAAGGAACCAAGGCTGTCATGGATTCAAAGCTCGAGAGGCTTGCCATGAGCTTTGAAGAGATTAAGATGGAGGAGGATGAGTCATTTGATGAGTTTTATGCCAAGCTCAATGACATAGTGAACTTAGCCTTTAATATTAGGGAAACCATTCCAGAACCCAAAATTGTTAGAAAGGTGCATAGTATCTCTGCCCGAGAGATTTCACGCTAAGATCACCGCGATTAAGGATACAAAGGATATTGATAAAATTCTGTTAAAAGAGCTGGTTAGCAATTTGCAGACCTATGAGTTGGGTTTGATAAGGATTGGGAAATCTAGGAAGGGCAAAAGTATGGCATTGAAGGCTAAGAGCAGTGACACCGATGAGTCTTGAGACGATGAAGATTTTAAGATGAAATCCTATATCACCTGGCAATTCAAAAAGTTCACAAAGAATGCCAATGCTAAAGGATTTGACAAAGACCGCAAGCAGTCCAACTCATCTCGGTTCAAGAACCAGGACAAAGGAAAGAAGGATGCTAGGGATGGCGGTCAATACACTATTCCCTCAGGACCAAAATGCTTTAGGTGTCAAGGTTTCGGTCACATGAAATAAAAGTGTACCTACATATCTTAATACCATTAGGAAGAGCAAGGCATTTGCTGCTACCTTAAGCGACATCGAGCACGAAGATGATTATGACAATGAGGATGAGGGAATCTTAATTGCCTTCACTGCCATTGTAAATCCTATTGAAGGGATTGTTGAAGATGTGGATGATGAAGAGGACTTGATGGACTCTAAGTTTGAGAAAATGGACGATCAAGATGATATCCATACAGCCTATGAAAAGTTGTATAAGGTTTTTGAGAAGCATGAGAAGCTATATAGGCTAGCCAACAAGAAGGTGAGTGATGTGGAACTAGATCGAGAAGAGCTTTCCATAAAGTTTAATAAAGCCAATCAGACTATTGGAGCACTGTGGTTTGAGAACAACTTCTTAGCCGAGAAGACCAAGAAACTTTAGGCAGAGCTGTTTCAAGTCAAAGCTCGGTTGGAAAGGACTTCAAGTGCAAAGCTTGATGAGATGCTCGGTCTTCATAAATTTGCTTCTGATCGAATCAGTTTAGGGTTTGATTTCTCTTCTCCTAGTATTGCTTCTACTAGTGCTACTATTTTTGTTTCTCCTACTAATAATGTTGAATATGAGATGCCCGATAGCTTCTCAATCCATCGAGGTAAAATTGTTGTGGACACTCTCTCGTGATTCTCGATAGCTATTTCTCGCATTTTAATTCTTGTGACTCTCAACACCTTTTGATTAATCGAGAAACTGGGATTTCTATATATAAGGTCCGTGCGACATTTTCTCTCATTTCTCCTCGATCTCTCTTGATACTTTCAGACTTCTCACCTTTCCAAACATCTCTCTCTCACTCCAAATCACTTCCCCACTCGATCTTCGGTCTCAAGGTTGATTTCTTCCCCTGGTATGATTCTATTTCTCTCATTTTATCATGCATTTCATGATTTTTGACCTAATCTTTGGGATTTTTGATAAACTTTGGGGGTTTTCAAAATTTTGGAGTTTTTGTGAAAATTTTGGGACGGGTTTTTGTTTAAATGATTTCAAATCATCATGCATTGCATCACATTTGAATTTTAACTATATTTTCATGCATTATAGATGTGTGCTATATATGTTGAATTGTTGTGTGCTGTTAGGTTTGGATTGGGCTGAGCCCATAATGCTTTTTATGTTGCATATTACATGCTCATGCATTTTCATGCATACGTACCTTCATTTCTTTCTATTCTTATATTGATTTGTTTGGTGCTTTTTTGCTTGTTTCTCTCTCTCTCTCTCTCTCTCTCTCTCTCTCTCTCTCTCTCTATGCATTAGTTTGCTTTATGGCACCTAAGCGTAAATCTGCTCCGTCCTAGAACCCTCTTCGTTCTGGGGCATCTTCCTCCGACCCTACTCCTTCTTACGTATGGTTCTGTGATGATAAAGCCCAAAAGGACTTTTCGGAGAACTTCTCATGATGAGGCATTCATTCGGAATGCCAAGTCGTTCTATCGGACTTCTTCGATACTAACCTTCCCACTGTCATCTATAGTCGGGGTTGGGAGTCACCGTGTGACATCTCGATCACTTGTCCCTCCGTGATCATACCGGAGTTTTACTCCAATATGCACGGATTCGATATTTCTATACCTCATTTTGTCACTCGCGTTCGAGGTATGTGTATTGTAGTCACTCCTAATTTTGTATCGGAGGTGCTACATGTTCCTAGGGTAGCGCATCCCGACTACCCGGGCTGCGATCGTCCGAGGATTGTGTCCAAAGAGGAACTCTCGTCTCTCTTCTGTGAGACACCTTCTTCTTGGGGTGACCGTCAAAACACCCCTTGCTTTGGTTTTGCAAAAGGTCCGAGATTCCTTAACATGGTGATGACATTTGTTCTTCATCCATTGTCTCACTATAACTCTATCACAAAGCCTCGTGCTCGATTTTTGTTACCCCTCTTAGGGGATATTTCTATTGACTTCCCTTTTCACTTCATCCTATCCCTTATAGATGCCTATAAGGATACGTCAACCCGTGATAAGCTCATTTTTCCTTCGGCTATCACGCAGATTCTTTGCCATTTTTCTGTCTCTTATCTTGAGTCTCCTCACTTCTTCATCATGGGTGTCATAGATGCTCTCTGCCATGTCAAACAGAGCGAGGCCCGGACTTCGATCGAAATGGCCCCTGACCGAGACAGCAGCTCCTCCAGCTTCTTGAGCTCCTTCCACATCTACTTTCTCTTCTTCTGTGGCTGGAGTGACCCTCGATGCGATCATGGTGCAACTTCGGTGCATGGATGCTCGCCTAGACATTCTCGGTGATGAGTTATGTCAGGTGAACACCTGTGTCGGTCATATTGCACGACGATTGGCTCGCCTTGGTGGCTTTGTAGAGTCTTCATCTCCTTCTCTAGAGGCTTCTCTTGAGGGAAGCCATTTTTCTCTTTTCTTCAAAAATCTTCAAGTGCTTGAGAGAATTCTCGCATTCCGTCTCATAGAACACTCTAAATTATCGAGTCCCTATAGTTGTTTCTTATAAGAAATCTTCGCAAATTTTCCTAACGGTTTCAGAGATTAGCATACGTGTTCCCATAAGTCTTTTATTCCTTCATATTCTTCTTTTTCTTCTCGGCCTTTTTCTTTTTGGAAGCCTTTCTCCGTGACATTTCTGTTCACTTAGATGGATAGGTTCAAGCATTTAGTAGACTCACCAACCAGTATGGAGGGTTTTAGGGCCAAATACCATCTCTCCTGTGGGGTGGTTTTAGAGTATTGTCCCCTCGAACCGAGTTCTTACTAATAGGGACGTGGGTCAAGTCGTCATTCCCATAATTGCTTTCATAAAGGGAGGAATGACGCTTCCCATGGGTAGGATAACTAGGGATTACCTACTTAATCACGGACTAACTCCCCACCAATGCGCCCCCAACCTATTTAGGGTCCTGGGCTACGCAGACGCTCTCAATGAGCAAATGGATTTGGGGCTTACATGGCACGACATGGTTTACATGTATAAGTGCTACAAGCTCACCAAAGACGGGTACTATCTCAAGTCCCGACCGACGCGTTGTCAAGATGATATCATGCCTTCCCAAATCAAACAAAGGCATGAAGGACGACTCCCTTATTGTCTCCAAGGAGTGGAGTGACGGTCTTCATTGCCCAACTCGAGCGGGAGATCTAGGTGGGGTACCCTAGGAGTAGGTCCTTAAGCAAGGATTTTAGCCCTCTCATATGCTATATATTTTTTGTAATCATGTTAATATTTCTCCTTCTTAGATAATAGTTTCTATTTTTCTAACCAAGATTGCCTCCTCGGACATGGTTGTACATAAAAACCACGTTGCTCCAAGGCTTAGCCACGTTAACGTGCCGGGTCTTAACAAACTACCGAGGTCCAAGGTATTCATCGGTGAAGATGCACGATTGCGTGTTGCCCACCTAATTTTGGAGTACGAGCCCTTGTCCCGTATATTCCAAGACGCGGGCTAGGCAATAAAGGCCAGAGACTTTAGGCTTAACCACATAGACGTGTCCAAGTCAGGATTCTTGGCTCAGAGAGATATCCCACCCGTTGAATTGCCTATTCAACACGCTCCTCTCCAAGTAGCGGCTTTGGGAGAGGAGTCGGCCTCTTCTCGTCATTCCCTTGACGCCGAGATCGACCAGTTTCATTTTGAGGAAGCAGAAGGGGACCGGGAGAACTCAGTAGAGCTCTGGGACTCTAAGCATGAGTCCGATAGATTTTCCATAGCTCACCCTTCGAGGCTAGTCGTCACTTGAGTTGACTCCGGCTTAGAAATTGAAGAGGGGGAAATGAATCTGAAGCCAAGGTCGAGCTTGAAGGGGCTATTATCGAATAGGAACAAAGGGTCCACGTCGAAGGAAGTGCCTAAGACCCAAATTCCTCCCAGTCTTCCTCTTCCTCCCCCTCTTCCACCTACGGACCCCGGACTCAAGGTCATTCCGAACTTGAGGAAGAAGAGGCCGATTGAGGACCTGGAAGAGGGTGAGGATGAGCCTTAGAAGGGAGCCAAGCAGCAAAAGAGGGGCCAGGATCCCAAGGGAAAAAGGGTCAAGTCGGTGGAGAGTCAAGAGGAAGTTGACGTACGTCGAGGGTAGCGCTCTTGGGCCCCTCAACTAGAGGTGGAGGGTGTCCCCATTCCCTGGGACGCCACAATCTGGGAATCCCAAAGGGGGTAGGCTTCTGTTCTAGCCGAGGCCCTAGAGCAACCTTTACTTCTCCCTCGGGATATAGAGGGCCTTAAGCGTATTAGGCAACCCAACTTCTTCGTGTCGTTGAAGAGGGACCTGGCCATGGTAAGTCAGCCACTACTCTTCCGAGCTTGATGCTAGGATTGTGATTTATTCACATGCATGCGTTTGATCACTCTATTATTGTCATGCAGCTTACTCAGCAAGTTTATGTGGCCAAAGAGTGGGTCAGGAACGCTCGGGACGAAGTCAGAGCCGAGACTAACTCTCGCCTTGAAGTTGAGAAGACCCTTAAGGCTCTTAAAGAAGAACACGCTTAACTAGCCGAGAAACTAAAGGAGGCAAATAAGGCTCGCCAAGGCGCCGAGGCCGGCCTAAAGACTATGGAGAGGTAAATAGAGGATCAGCGCCAGAAATTGCATATCATCGAGACAAAACTGGCCACCGAGAAGCGATCCGTTTTAGATCTTAAAGCGGAGCCGCGAGAAGACCAAGGATGCTGCTCGGGTGGTCAAGGATGCCGTCGAGGCCGCTGTGAAGGCAGCCTACGAGCGTGGGGTGATGGATATAGAGAAACGGTAACGGAGAAGGTAGTCGTAGTTTGCGGGGATTATTACATCGAGTCATGAGGAGTGGTGATGGATCGGGCGGGAGTCCCTGCGGACTCCAAGCTAAGGAGGGCCAAAAACGTCTTCTTCCCGGAGGATATTCGGGAAATCCCCGAGTCGGACCCTCTTTTCGAGCAGCTCCTTCCTACCCAGGCCCTCCTTCCTAATGCCGAAGTTCTTGAGGGGGCAGGTGTGGGTAAGGAAGCTCGGCCTCCAATGAAGGATAAGCCTTCTGAGGACTCGCTCATAATCAGGGATATACTCTCCCTCTCCCAGGCCAAGGACACGGAGTCTAAGCACAAAGTCGATGGTGTTCCTTCCGAGGCTGCCGATCCCAAGAAAGGTCCTTCCAAGGATAAGGCCTAGAATTCTAGACATAGGGTTTTCTTTTGTAGCTTTTTTTTTTTTTTTTAGCTTTCCTTTCCCATGGCTTCTGCCACTACTTGTAGTGTAATTTCCTTTAAATTAATGAATGAACTCTCCTTCTACTCCTTATGTCTCTATTTTTATTGCTTTTTATTTTTATCGCTATTACAAATGAGCCTGAAATGTTGTTGCTCCATTTCCAACAGTAATTCATTATTGGCATTTCAAGAAATCTAACTAAGCATCAACAAGATAGAGTTATTTTACATTTGTGATACGAATTAATTCTTACATAGTGAATGTTGAATCTGAAGGGAGTAAGTAATATACCTTGTTACTCATGATTCGTATAACATTTATAAAGGTGTTCTTTGAGTGTCAAAAGCAGTTAATTTCCCCTTAGCCTGGGGTCCGAGGATCCATACAGGACTTAGGTTCTGTTTAATACTTGAAAGGATGGCAAAAGTAATTAATTTCCCCTAAGCCTGTGGTCCGAGGGCCCATGCGTGGCTTCGTTTAATATTTGAAAAAAAGCCAAAAGTAATTAATTTCCCTTATGCCCGTTGTCCGAGGGTCCATACAGGGCTTAAGTTCTGTTTAATATTTGAAAAGATGACAAAAGTAATTAATTTCCCCTAAGCCTGTGGTCCGAGGGTCCATGCGGGGCTTAGGGTCTATTTAATACTTAAAAAGAAGCCGAAAGTAATTAATATCCCCTAAGCCTGTGGTCCGAGGGTCCATGCGGGACTTAGGTTCTATTTAATACTTGAAAGGATGACAAAAGTAATTAATTTCCCCTAAGCCTGTGGTTCGAGGGTCCATGCGGGGCTTAGGTTCTATTTAATACTTGAAAAGAAACCAAAAGTAATTAATTTCCCTTAAGCCTATGGTCCGAGGGTCCATGCGGGGCTTAAGTTCTGTTTAATACTTAAGTAAATGTTAAAAGTTATTAATTTCCCCTAAGCCTGTGGTCCGAGGAGCCATGCAAGACTTAGGTTCTATTTAATACTTGAGTAAATTGAGAGATAAGAAGCACGAAGCCGTTATACAACAAAAGAACTTATTGAGAAAGGAAATTTTCATTAATAATAGTACCTTTTCGGGTTGTTTACATTCCAATGGTGTGGTATTACATGCTCATCTAAATCTTCTAGAAAATATGCCCCAATACCAACCACTAAGGTGATGCGATATGGTCCTTCCTAATTTGGTCCCAGCTTTCCCTATGCTGGATTTTTTGCAATGCCTAGAACTTTCCTCAACACTAAGTCCCCAGGCACTAGTGGCCTTAGCTTTACTTTGGCATCATAACTTTGCTTAAGTTTGTGTTAGTAGTACGTCAGTTGGACCATTGCCCTTTCCCTTCTTTCTTCAATAAGGTCCAAGCTTTTCTCTAGCAGATCATTGTTACCGTTTGGACAGAATGAGCTGGTTTTTAATGTTGGAAAGCCCGTTTCGGAGGGAATGACAACCTCGGCCCCATAAGTCATCGAAAAGGGGGTCTCTCATGTTGACCTGCGGGGTGTGGTTCGACACGTCCACAGGACATGTGGTAGTTTTTCCATCCATCTTCCCTTCACGTCATCTAACCTCTTCTTGAGTCCATTCACTATGACCTTATTAATGACCTCGACTTGCCCATTCCCTTGGGGGTAGGCTGGGGTAGAATATCTATTCGTAATTCTCAATTCGCAACAATACCTCCTAAAGGCCTTACAATTGAACTCAAGACCATTGTCCGAGATGAGGGAGTGAGGGACCCCGAACTCGGGTAATGATGTTTTTCCGCACGAACTTTTTAATGTCCACATCTCTGATGTTTGCTAAAGGTTCAGCTTCAACCTATTTAGTAAAGTAGTCGGTGCTAATGAGTAGATACCCTTTGTTCTCTCTTGCCTTGGGAAAGGGCCCGACAATATCCAAGACCCATTGAGTGAATGACCAAGGGCTGGACAATGGATTGAGGATCCCTCCTGGTTGATGTATGTTTGGCACAAATCTTTGACACCGATCACACTTCTTCACGTATTCGTGTGCTTCTTTTTTCATGTTTAGCCACCAGTAGCCTTGGGTAATGGCCTTATAAGATCGGGGGACCGCCTCTGTGTGGCTTCCACAAATCCCTTCGTGTAATTCCTCCAAGATTAGTTCCGAGGCCTCGGGGTGTTCGCAAAGCAAGTATGGTTCAGAAAAGGAACATTTATACAGCTTCTGGTCCTCGGATAGCCGAGAACCGAGAAGCGTTTCTCCATATCTTGTTAGCCTCAGTCTTCTCTTCGGGCAAGATGTTTTCCTTTAGAAAACAAGACTAGAGAGTCCATCCGGCTAGGTCCCACTTTGACATGGTGGACATGGATCACTTTTCTCTTCGTCATCGAAGGTTTGTATAAATCTTCCATAAGAATAATCTGGGGCAAACTTTGAGCCGAGGAGGTGGCAAGCGTGGCCAAGGAGTCGGCATGTGTGTTTCCACTTCTAGGGATATGCGATAAGCTAAAAGAATCAAAACGTGATTGTAGGCGTTTAGCTTGGTCTAAGTATTCTTGCATTCTTTCGTCTCTTACTTCTAACTCCCCATTTACTTGGCCAACGACCAGTCTTGAGTCCGAGAACATGTTTACTGCTTTTCCGCCCAGTTTTCGAACCATGTACATCCCCTCTAGTGGGGCTTCATATTCAGCCTCATTATTCATGGTCGAGAAGTCCAGTCTTAGTGATTTTTCGATGGTAATCCTTTCAAAGGAAATCAGGACTAGCCCCACTCTAGAGCCCCTTTGGTTCACCATGCCATCAACATATACTCTCCAGCATGTGGGCCCTTACAGAGAGATTGCGCCAACCGATTTTTCATCCATGTCTTGCGTCCCTGCTTCTTCTTCTAAAAAGGGTTCAAATGAATTCAGCCATTAGATCTGCTAGGACTTAGCCTTTTACGGAGGTACGAGGTATGTACTTGATGTCAAAAGCCCCTAGAATCGTGCCCCACTTAGCAACTCTCCCTGTATAATTAGCACTCCGAAGTATAGACCCGAGTGGAAGCTAGGTTAGAACGATAATCGTGTATGCCTGGAAGTAATGGGGAAGCTTTCGTGTAGCTTGAACCACCGCTAGGATGGCCTTTGCTAGGGGTAAGTAGCAGATCTCAGCTTCATGCAATGATTTGCTTACGGAATAAACTGGTCGTTGTACATCGTTGTCCACTCGTATTAGCACTAGGCTTTCTGCATGAGGGGCCACAGCGATGTAGGCGAACAAGACTTCATCGACCTCGAGACTGGACATGATTGGTGGCCGAGATAAATATTCTTTAAGTTGTTGGAAGGCCAAAGCACATTCCTCGGTTCACTCAAATCCCTTCCATTTATTCATTAAGAGGAAGAAGGGTTTGCACCTGTCTGTCGACCGAGAAATAAAATGGTTTAAGGCAACAATCATGCTAGTAAGCTTTTGGATCTCCTTGGGATTCCGAGGTGGTGTAAGTCGTTGACAACTCTGATTTGATCGGGACTAACCTCGATCCCTCCGTGGGTCACCATGTAGCCCAAGAATTTTCCTGATCCTACTCCAAATGAACATTTGGACGCATTGAGACGTAGCTTGTGTCTCCTCAGAATTTCAAAAATGTACCCGAGGTCTTTAACGTGCTCGGACACCACCTTACTCTTTACTACCATGTCATCTATATAAACTTCAATGCTCTTTTTTGTGACTCAAACATTTTGGTCATCATTCTCCGGTAGGTGGACCCTGCATTTTTCAAACCAAAAGACATCACCTTGTAATGGTAATTTCCAATGGGAGTGACAAAAGCTGTCTTTTCTTGGTCGTCTATGGCCGGTGGTGTTTGATGATATCTTTGAAATGCATCCAAGAAGCTCATCCGAGGATGGCCGCAATGATCGCGTCTACCAATTGATCTATCCAAGACATTGGGAACAAATCTTTTAGGCAAGCTTTATTTAGATCCGTGAAGTCTACACAAACTTACCATTGTCTGCTCTTCTTCTTTACCACTACAATATTGGCCAACCACTCGGGGTAAAAAACTTCCTTGATAGCCCCCGCTTTTTTAAGCTTCATCACCTCGTCCCTAATAAAGTTAGCATGCTCCTTCGACGGGCGCCAAGGTGGTTGCTTCTTAGGAGTAACGGATGGGTTAACGATTAGGTGGTGGCGGATGAAGTTCGGATCAACCCTTAGGGCCTCGTAGGCGACCCACGCAAACATGTCCATGTTTTCTTTGAGAAAACCAATTAGCTCTTCTTTCTCTTGAGGAGGTAGTTCTAAGCCGACTTGAAAGAACTTTTCTGGATCAATGCCAATAGCTACCTTTTCTAGATCTTCGCATTTTGCCTCCTCGGTTGATTCATTACCGGGCGATGTCGGGGTGGCTGATTGCTATAAGCCCCTTCCAGTAGAGGCCGAGGGCTCGATATTGGGTTGGCGTGAGATGGTAGCCACCATGCACTGTCTGGCGATGGTCCGATTCTCCACAATCTCTTTAACTTGGCCTTCCGATGGGTATTTCACCTTTTAGTACGGGGTAGAAGAGACAGGCCCTAGGGCATGAAACCAAGGTCTAGCCACAATTGCTGTGTAGGGTGAATAAGCGTCAATTACAATGAAATCCACCTCCACCACGTCCGAACCGATTTGTATGGGCAGTCTGATCCGACCCCTTAGAGTAATGATCTTTCCCTCGAAACTTACCGGAAGGGAATCGTACACTGTTAGGTCCTCGAGTTTTAAGTTCAACCCCTTGTATAGGTCGGGGTACATTACTTCCACAACACCGCCCTGATCTACCAGCACTCTCTTCACATCATATCCTCCAATCCCGAGTGTAACTACTAGAGTATCGTCATGGGGTTGGATGGTTCCGATCTTATCTTCGTCCGAGAAGCCCAATACTGGTGAGGCTTCCTTCTTGGCCTTTTTGGACTCCCGATCGTCATCCTCAATGGAAAGCCGGGCCATGGACATTACTCTGGAAGGACAAGAGCCGGTCTTTCCCGGAGTAGCAAGAATGACATTTATCGTGCCTATAGGAGGTGTCTCTCCGAGATTCAGGATTCGCCTGTCCTTGTTGACCATTGGAATGATATAGGAGGTGCCTTAATTTTCCCTCTCGGACCAGTTGGTCCAAGTGGTTCCTCAAGTTCTTGCAGTCTTCGGTGGTGTGCCCCGATTCTTGGTGGTATTGGCAATACAGGTTTTGGTTGCGCTTCATGGGGTCTCCTGCCATCTTATTTGGCCATTTGAAGAATGACTTGTTCTTGATCTTCTCCAAAACCTGATGTACCGGATCTCGAAACACAAGATTAATCGCCGCGCGTTGGCGATCCGGATTGCCCTGTAAAGTCTCTCCTCGGTCGGTTGTTGTTATTAAATTAATCCGATCTAAAGTCCCTCCTCTCTTGAGGGACAACCTTTTCTTTACCTTTTCCTAATCGCTAGTCTTCTTCAACCCTTTTATACTTGTCGATCCGGTCCATGAGTTGGTGCAGGCTAGTGATAGGCTTTCCTGTTAGGGATTTTCTTAAACCATGCTTAATTGGGAGGACGCTCTTGAAAGTGCCGATGGCAACGTCGTCATAATTACCCTCTATCTCATTGTACATCTCCCAAGACTGGCCCGAGTAGGCTTTCAAGGTCTCCCCTTCTCGCATGGACAAAAACAAGAGAGAATCCAAGGACCAAGAAACCCCGCTACTCGTGATGAAGTGAAAGCCAAAGGCCTGGGTCAGCTACTTAAAGGAACCTACGGAATTTGGCACGAGGCCATCAAACCATCTCATTGCCACTGGTCCTAAGTCGGATGGAAATACTTTGCACATCAAAGCCTTGTCTTTGGAATGGACAGCCATCCTCTAGTTAAACCGGCTTACGTGCTCTCATGGGTCCATTTGACCGTTGTACATATTGAAAGTAGGTTGATGGAATCGCCGAGGGAGCTTACCCCTTCTATCTTGCGTGTGAAGGGTGACTTAGAGATTCGATCCAAGGCCTTGCTCATGGTGTCATTCACTAGGCCTTTACGGGATGGATATTTGTGTCTGTGTTTATGGTGGTGCTCTTCCTCATAAGAAAAGGTCTCACTTGGTGGAGTTCTTGACCTTTACCTATAATTGTCGTCCCCTTCATCACTAGTATCCGAATCGGAAGGGGAACGCTTCTGTTGCACACGACGTTGTTTCTTTTTTAAGTTGTCAATCTCCTGTTGTAGGGCTTTGTTATCGTCCTACTTTTAGGATACATGACTTCTCACCCTAGAATGGCTTCTGCTTATATGGGTAGTACGTACACTACCCTCTCGATGTTTGTCCCGGTCTTTTTCCCATTCAAGGTTAAGAAAATTTGTCTGTCGTTGAGAACCCGTAGGCTCTGTTTGGTGTGGACCTGTTTAGTGTGGACTTGATCCCACCATGTTTAACCGTTGCACTCGCCGAGGCACAAGTTCTTTCCACGGATGGCGTCAATTGTAGAGTCTCAATTTGAGCCCAAGCCCAAATTGTATGGAGTCTCGGTCCAATGAGCCCAATACAATGAATTTGTAGAGAATGGGTCAAAGAACTAGGTCTTAATGAGTTGGACAACGACTAGTATTGAATTGCATGGCGATCAAACACAAATAAAAGATGCTTATATCAATAAACATTCGATCGAGGAGGTTAAATCAGTATATAATGACCACTCTAGAATATGAGAAGGGTTCAAATTGCTATACTATTTTTTCTCTCTCCTTTTCGATCCCCCTCTCATGGAGGGTCTCTCACATTATATAGCCCCTTTTGAGCCATCTTGATCCTACACTTGTTGATCATCTGAGTCCCTATTCGAGTGCCCGTCCCATCAGACACCCCTTTCGACCTTCTATGAGTTGTGATAGCTAAGGCAAGATCTTGTTCAAAAGTCTTCTCCACATAAATGCAGCCAAAAAAGTAGGTGCAATGCATTTAATGCGGTGGTAGCAGTTTTTCCTTAGATATTTTGTGTTTCCTTCTTTCTCGTATGTTTATGAGGCACATTCCTATCACCAGAGCCTTATGGAGGGTCCCTCTAATTGATAAAGTATGCTCCCGAGCTTCATCTTCCTTTCATTCCCTACTTATGAGACATTAACTAAGGATCCCTTAACAACTATTTACCTCTCCTCGAACTTGTCAATTGTCCTGGGTGAAGCCCAAAGTCCAATATATGATTTTGGGCCCTTACCCCTACAAGTACTATTCATGGGTTCCATTTCACTTTTTAATACTATTTATGAGTCTTATTATACTATATATTCAA
This sequence comes from Quercus dentata, assembly GCA_028216015.1. NCBI lineage: Eukaryota > Viridiplantae > Streptophyta > Magnoliopsida > Fagales > Fagaceae > Quercus > Quercus dentata. The sequence continues at coordinate 934,356 of CP116453.1, read as the reverse complement.
CTAGCTTTTAACCTCCTCTTTTTTTCTTTTCTTTTTTTTCTTTTTTCTTTTTTAACACTTTCAACAAAAAGTTTATGTTCTCAAATGGATCTTTAATGTGCTCTGTTGCTCCACTTCGGTGCCACATTTGTCTATTGCCTCACTTATGGGGAAGTAGTTTTGCATCCTTTTCTTTATTGAAGGTCTCACATGTATTGAGATTGGCTAATTCTTGGACTCACTTTGCCCAAGACCTCTTTTTGTAAGGGCCATTATTATGGATGGAGATTCTAATTAAATAATGGATGCTTTTAATGGATACTCTTAGGGCATTTGTTAATAGACAATTTTAAGAATGTTTAAATATTATTTTTATGGGAAATATAAAAAATTGTTAAAAAAAAAAAAAATCAATTGTTTTTTCTTTTTTCCATAAAATGTATCTTAAAATATTTCCTAAATTAATATGATTAGGATATCCGTTAACTAATTGGTGTTAAAAGTAAATATCAAATTTGCTTAGAATCTTCACACAATCACACCTACGGTCAGGGGACAAGAGTCATGCCTAAAAAGAAGCACAGATAATTTATATTACGGTGGATTTCAATTAACTCAAAAATCTCTTGATAAAAAAATAAATAAATATTTTGATGTAATGATAAAGAGGATATTATATTATGAAATTATCTCTTGAAAGAAAGATTATATTATGGAAAATGCTAAAGCCAACGTAGCAATAGCATTACTCGTTATGTTATACGGCTAGCCGTGCAGTCGCTGGAGAGCAATTAGTAGAGTGGCTGACGTTCTGGCTGATCCATCATCGATCCAGGCCATTGTGTTGAGAATATATAATCAATATTGGTATAGCAGTTTTAATTATGGACAGCGCCTAGGACTAGGAGTATTATCCTTGTTATTGCATTTTGAGAATACTAAATCGTCTTGCCAATAAGTTGAAATATGAATTTTGCATGAAAATAAAAGTGTAAAAACAAAACACATGCAAAATTAAAGAAACGACATAGCCAGGAATTAAGGAAGATTATGGCACCTTGGAGGAGGGATCCTGGGTTTCCACAAAGGATCTCATAAATCGAATTCTGGTCAGCACAATCTCATTATTGCTTTTCAAGCCGTTGCCTTCATCATGATATCTTCCTCCTGCTTCTTCTAATTCTGTGCTTTCTCGAGACTCACTTTTGTTGGAGTTCATCATCATCATGTACTTCAACTTCCTGCCTTCTCTCTTCTTCGTTCTTTATTCTCTGATTTCTCACTACACTAGCTCTCTCAACACATTCTGATATTGATGACTAACAACAAACAGCTTTAAAATGAGAGGCAATTAAGCTGAACAATAGTAATGGGGTTCTAGTGCTACATAAACAGTTAGCTGCCTATACCAAAAGTATAATGAATCAAAAAGTACGGATTTTTATCAATTATTGGCAATAAGACAAGCTTGTCTGGTGAGGCGGCCTTTTCTTTAACTTAATAAAGTAGGTAAAAATATGTGTAATATTGTTTAAATATTAAAAATTATTGTTTAAAATACAGTAACAAATGCCCTCTTAATATCCCGACCCAAAGAAAAATACCCGACCTGACTATGGTTTTTTTTTTTTTTACTTAAATTATTAAAAAATAAATAAGACTAATTAAAAATTAATTAATATCTTAAACTAATAATAATAAAGAATTATAATTAGAAAGAAACGGTGAAAACTCTTTTAAAAAAATGTATTAAAGAAACGGTAAAGTGCTGTATGTTGCAGTTACTTTCCTTAGTACAATGTCGGTGAAGAAACGTACCACAGTCCACAGGGCAACTAATGATAATGCAAACCCAATGAAGAAACGTACCAGTTACCACAGGGGCAACTAATGATAATGCAAACCCAACCACCTACATTTAATGTTCGACCAGCTATGCACGACCTATCTACATTTAATGAGCCCTTATTGGTATTCAACTAGCTATGCACGCAAATAATAGCTGGCAATATCTATCATATACCCTACGTTCTACCATCCATGGCTCTAATACGCCTGCTAGTGCTAATCAGTTGATAGAAGATGACATAAAGAAATTTAAACAGAATATAGAGACATAAATTTGTTATAATCTTCCCACTGCCCTTGGACATAGGGCATAGGAAACGACATATAACACAAGTAATTTATAAGAAAGAATTTAATGAAAATAATAATTGCACCGCTTTTACAGTTTCCTTTATGATTTATGAATGAATTGACATATCCTTTAGTTTGATAAATATACCAAGTAGGCCTCAGAATATAGTAAATGACATATTTACACCTTTACAGTAATCTCAAACACTTACATAAAAGATGTTTTAATAAAAGAAGTTTCTCAACTATTGCTAGAATCCCCTTTATTTACTTCATCAAAAAAAGAATCCCCTTTATTTAGAATTAAAGAAATTACTAATAATTGTGGTAATTTCCTGAATGAATATAGAAATAATCCACTTAATCTAAACAATAGAGTCAATTTTTTTTTTTTTTTTGAGAAACTCAATATAGTCAATTACAAATCCCTAACATATTTTGCCCTGACAGAAACAGTTATTAACAATAATGAAAGAATTGATGAAGTAACATTATTTGACACATCCTGGCAAAAGTAGATATATATATATATATATATATATATATATATATATATATATTATATACTCTATCCGTCCTATTTTTTTTGTCCTCTATTTCATTTTGAGATGACTCAAAATATTGTTATGTTTCTAAAAATAAAAGTCATTAATTTACTAATGTTCCTATTATACCCTTATTAATTTACTAATTCAATTTTTGATAAATTTTTTTAAGGGTAGTTTTGGAAACTTATACATTTTAAAAGGTAAACAAGACAATAAATGATATTCCCTTAAAAAGTTTGACTTTTCAAACAGAACAAAAAAAGTGGGACAGGAGGAGTATATAATAGACAGAGCCGTGACAAATTTTATCCCTTTAAGTCATTACAACATTGATAGACTTTACCTTGACTCTTATACTATTACCCAACAGAATTATAGCAGTGTTGAGAAAGATATTTTATATGAAAAAAATATTACTTTAGATTTCAAAAGTGATTTTCTTAAAAACCTCTTTAAAGGAATTTTACAAGAAGTCTTCAAAAAGAATTTTGAAGAGATAGTACAAAAAGATGCTAATTTTCAAAATGATGACATAGCAACTAATCCTTTTATCGAAAGTCAATTGCAGACTAATATGGATAAAAGACCTTCCAGGGCAAACTGGAAAAGAAAGGGCAAAGCACCAGTGGTGCAACCTAATGAAATCCGAAAGGCTTTAGCGAAGATTTCGGATAAGCATGAAGGCATCTCAATTGAGATAATATCCCTTCAGGATACGTTGCTGGCAAAAGCAATGTATTCATGTGGTCAAAAAAGTGAAATACTACAAGAAGTGCTTTATACCGATCTCACTTTTCAGAATGGAGAATTTACAGACCTTCATTTTCATATTAAATATACTAACCCATAAAGCTATAAACAGCACCCATGACAAATGGATGTATCAATTTAAAGTTTTAGTTTCTACAACATTTATTAGAACAGAAGACATGACAGATGATATATGACTATCCCACCAAGCCACATGGTATGAAAGTTTTGGAGAAACAGAAAGGATTTATGACAGATGCCATCCCTACTCGGGATTAATTATCAATATCGAGAGAGAGGATCCAGTGATTTGTGATCCTTCATGGTTATCCGAAATGCTAGAAGCGGGGTTTATTAGCAAATTAATCCTAACTTCTGGAATTCTGATTAGTTTATTTCCTAAAGTCATCCAAGAAGCAGCTACACAAATTGGAGGACTTAATTATATGAAGCTTACTATCCGGAGCACTCTCCGAGCTTGGGACATTAGCTATTATATGAAAGCTCACCAAAGACGCATTCTCGGTCCTCATCGGTGATCATAGGTGTAACCCTAACTACAACTGGTATAGAGGAGATACTTATTTATCACTTGATGATCCACATACTACGGCACACGAATGATCTAATTTCATGAGTAACAAGATTTATGAAGTATAAAAAGAATTAGACAAAGACTTCCATTTATATGGCTATACCGGTAAGATAGCCGTATATGGACCAAGACCTTCAGCATGGGGGCTTATTGGAAAAAGAAAGATTGCTAAGGATCCCAGAATAATGACAAAGGATCGTGCCCCCACCTATCTTCCTATTTCATACTGTGTTCTATGTGGCAATTATGGAGTACTCCATGAGCATGAGCAATATAAAGATGACTCTGATCCGCTAGATTATGATAACTATGCTAATATAGCCTAACAGACAAGACAGAACGACAACTCTCTTAGACTGACCTTCCAAAGACAATTATGATAGACCACTGTTCACCAGTATGCATGAATAGCTTCCAGACAGATCCAAACAAGAAGTCACTACTTGTGATAGACTATGGGACAATATCCTGATTGATTCCCAAACGGACTAGTGTTCATTTTTACTGTTTATCAATAGTAATTTCCACAACATTCTACAAGTTTCCACCGATAGATTAACTTGAGTTAACTTTACTTACTCAAGTTACTTTTGAAAATATACCATGGTTTATTTCATCTATGAAAGGAGACGACTCGGAAGATAGAAGAGAGGTCAAGAATTTAGGTTGAAGACATAGGTTGAGTTCTTAGACAGAACCTTCTTCCCCTCCAAGATAGACTCTTGTAATCCCTCCTCTCCTCCTCAATCCGAACTTAGACCTCACAGACATAGACATAGCCTTGTAATCTTTCTTTTTCCAATATGCCTCCTTCTTGAAGGTCTTGGTCCATATACGACTATCCTTCTAGTGTAGCCATATAAGTGGAAGTCTTTGTCTAATTCTTTATGTACTTCATAAATTTTGTTACTCATGAAATTAGACCATTCTTGTGCCATAGCATGTGGATCATCAAGTGATAAATAAGTATCTCCTGTATACCAATTGTAGTTAGGGCTACACCCATAAACCTAATCACTTGAAAGACAAAAAAGATTATTTACTTAACTTGAAAGATTCTATAGACAAACCCGTTGTTTGTATTAAATGTAAAAGATATGGACATCATGCTAAACAATGTGGAAAGAAAGAAAAGGTTAAAAAAGAAAGGACAAAAATGGAACAAGATAAAATAGACATAAAATCGGTGACCATACAAGACATAATGACAGAAGTAAAATTAGTAAAACAACAAATAAAAGAGATTAAGGAGGATAACTCCACAGACATAGATGAACAAAATATTGCAAAAATAGTAAACTTAAGAGATTTTCCTAAACCTCTGATAGATTCTCCGAATGACATAATAATAACAAACCCTCTGATCCTCCTATAGATAAAGATGATACAGATATTAATGATTCAAATAATAATAAAATTGAAATTAACCACAATAGACCGAATTTTCTGAGTTTAATAGACAAAGTTATTTTTTAAAAATGGTATACAGAAATTACTTTAGTAATTAATAAAGAGTTTTCTTTAACTGAAGTTTCTTTAATAGACTCAAGAGTCGACATGAATTGTATACAAGAAGGATTAATACATTTAAAGTATTATGAAAAATCATCTGAAAGATTAACTCAGGCTAATGGAGAAAAGCTAATAATTAATTATAAAATACCTAATGTTCATATATGTAATGACGGAATATGTTTTGAAACCATTTTTGTTTTAATAAAAAACCTATCTTCTAAAGTTATTTTAAGAAATCCCTTTATGGCTTTGCTTTACCTCTTTTTAATGACAGATAAAGGAATTAAAACTAACGTGCTAGGAAAAGATACACTTTTTAAATTCATTTCACCCCGAATGTCGAAAGAAATTTATTCCCTCAATAATGTCACTATCATAAAAGAAATTGATAAAGAAAGAATCTATAGAAAAGAAAGGCATCTGTTGTCTTTAAAGAAAGAAGTTTCATATGAAAGAATTGCTAACCAATTAACAGACCCCATCTTGAATCATAAAATAAATTTGTTCAAACAACAAATTGAGATAGAAATTTGTTCTAATCTCCCTATTGCCTTTTGGCATAGGAACCGACATATAGTACAATTACCTTATGAAAAAAAATTTAATGAAAGACAAATACCTACCAAAGCTAGGCCAATACAAATGAATAATAAAATATTAGAACATTGTAAAAAAGAAATTGAAGATCTTTTAATTAAAGGTCTAATTAGAAAAAGCAAGTCTCCTTGGAGCTATGTTGCTTTTTATGTTAATAAATAGGCGTAATTGGAACGAGGAGTTCCAAGATTAGTCATAAATTATAAACCTTTAAATACAGCTCTACAATGGATAAGATATCCCATTTCCAATAAGAAAGATTTACTTGACAGACCTCATGAAGCAACTATATTTTCCAAATTTGATATGAAGAGTGGATTTTGGCAAATACAGATAAATGAAAAAGACAGATACAAAATTGCTTTTACAGTTCCTTTTGGTCACTATGAATGGAATGTCATGCCTTTTGGTTTCAAAAATGCACCCAGTGAATGCCAAAACATAATGAATGACATATTTACACCTTTCATAGAATTTTCAATTGTCTATATAGATGATGTCTTAATTTTTTCCAAGTCAATAGAGGATCACTGGAAACATTTAGAAATATTTATCAATAAAATTAAACATAATGGATTAGTTGTCTCAGCTATAAGATAAAATTGTTTCAAGATAAAATCAGATTTTTAGGCCATAACATTTATAGAGGAACCCTAAGCCCCATTGACTGAGCCATACAATTTGCAAAAAAAAATTCAGATGAAATAAAATATAAAAATCGGTTACAAAGATTTCTTGGTAGTCTAAATTATATTTCAAACTATTTTCAAGGATTAAGAAAGATATGTAGGCCTCTGTATAAAAAGACTAGAAAAGAATCCTCCTCCGTGGACAAACAGACATACTATGATAATCCGATAGATTAAAAAATATGTTAAGCAACTCCCTTGTATTGTTATCCCTTCACCCAATTCTTTTAAAATTGTTGAGATAGATGTTTTTGAAATAGGTTATGATGGGATTCTAAAACAGGTAGCAAAAAATGACACCAAAGAACAGATTGTTAGGTTCCATTTTGGATTTTGGTCAACTATACCTAGCAGTACTAATATTACTCTCAGTACATATATATATATATATATATATATATCCTCTTCAAAAGAAATTTTTTATCTCTTTAAAAAATTTATTTTTAGAAAGATTTTTAACAAAGTCCTTCTTAGATAGTCGAAAGATTTTTAACAAAGTCCTTCTCGGAGAGTCGAAAGATTTCTAACAAAGTCCTTCTCGAGGGCAGGTCTCAAAGGAATATGATTCCCTCTCAGAAATAGACAACTAACAACCTTTTTGAAAGAATCTCTTTAGTAGCATTCAAGCTACACTGAAGCTACAATATTCAATTTTGCATGAATGCCTTTATTCAAGGCGTACTTGCACTTTGTTAGTGGTCAATTGCTTGGCAAGCAAGATAGCCATCCTAAGGCTAATATCCCAAACCGAATCATGTCAACCCATTCAACAAAAATCTTTAACGAAGATTTCAAACAAAGCATGAAGGCATCTCTCCGGAGACAACATCCCTTGAGAATACAATGTCAGTAATGAAAGTGGATTCACATGGTAAACCGTAAAGACGGATGATAGAATGACCAACAAAGCAATCGAACTAATGGACATAATTACGGATCGTTTGCTATAGCCACTTGCAGGCAATTGGACTAACAAACAGACAGGTTCAATTCTCCCGGATAGATCTTAAAAGAAAGAGAATTATGACAGACTATTGTTCACTATCACACGTAAATAGTTGGATAGCTTCCGGATAGATCCAAACAGAGACAGATATCAGAGGTCACTTTGTAACAAAAAGACAGATTAGAAGTCACTTGATGGCGGACTCTTTGTTTAGCTTTTACTAGTCATCAATAGTAATTTTCACAATATTCTACAAGTTTCCACCGACAAAATAACTCAAGTTAATTTACTTACTCAAGTTACTTTTGAAGATATACCATGGTTTATTTCATCTATAAAAAGAGAAGACTCGGAAGATAGAAGACAAGTCAAGAATTTAGGTTGAAGACATTGGTAGAGTTCTTAGACAAAACCTTCTCCCCCTCCGAGATAGATTCTTGTAATCCCTCCTCTCCTCTTCAACCCGACCTTAGACCTCACTTTGGTTAAATGATTAATCTCGAAACATTAAGATGCATTTCTTAATCTCATGTTTTAGGTAACGAAATTAGCTATATGACCTATTAATTAGTTTTCAAGGGAAAAAAAAAAAACAGTAATTAGTAATTACCACAACAAAGCAAAACAAAAATGAAACACCTTATACGTGCATTTGAGTCTTTGTAGAGTCAAAAAAAAAAAAATTCCTTTTTTTGGGTGAACTTTTTTGAACTTATTCCATTTTTTTTTTTTTTTTGAGGAACAGACTCCATCCAAACTAATACTGGAAAAGAAAATCTCGCTCTCTTGGCTAGAGCATGTGCCAAAGCATTGCCTTGCCAACGTACATGAGAGAGAATAATTCTCAAGAGACTTTACTAAAGCCATGATGTTTTGAATCAGGTGACAACAAGAGGGATGTCAAAAACACCTATTTTTGCTTCTAAATCTCCTTCAAAAATCGAGTCTGTCATGTCCAATTCTTGTACAAACTGGACAGCCCTCCTAGCATTGAGAGTTTCCAAGTGTTAGGACATATGTGGTTCACATTTGAAGAACATATGTCATGATTTTATGTAATTGGCTAATCCTTTGACAAAATGCATTTTACTTGTAATTGGGTAGTTCTAGGATGTGTTCAAATACTTCAAGAAACAAACTTTCAAGATCAAGTGTTGAAGTCATCAAGTCTGTCTAAGAAACAAGCCGAGAAGTGCAAATTCATTAAAGCTTGTATTGTCTCGATTGCTGCATCTATCGAGGTTTAAGGAAGTTGTTTAGCTCGTGGCTCGACTGCTACTCGATAGCTTATTTGTTGAGATTTAAGAAATTTGAACTCGATATGATTTCTTGGAATCCGTGATTATGTGTTTAGGTCTTATTTTCTTCTAACCCTAAACATATAAAAGGATTATTTTAAGGGTCGTTAAGGAGTTCACAAGTTGCACAAGCATTGAGCAAACTTTGTTCAAGCAAATTGTGACCGGAGACGAAGTTCTTGCCCTAGTTCATCTCTTTCTCTTGAAGAAGTTATTGTGTATGTGCACCATAGGGTTTTGTAACCAAGCATCTTCTTGATCTTCATCGTGTGGATGAACTCAAGAACTTTGCAGTCAACAACCTTTTTAGTTGGTGATTGAAGTCGCGAATCGGAATCCGCGCAATTGGTTAGTCACGTACTTGGGAGCCATGCATCAAAAGGGGAATTGTCACTACAAAACAAATCCAATTAGATATTGGGATAAGGGTTCAACTGTAGGTTGGTAAGATACTTAGGATTCCTTTACTTGTAACCACTTGTTGTGATAATAGTGGAGTTTCGGGAGTGGTGACCTGAAATTCACCCGGTGGGGTTTTTGCCATTAGGTTTTCCCCATTCTTAAACAAATCACCATGTCATTTATTTTCCATCGCATATTTAGTTTATTGGTGATTTGTTTGTGCTACCATGCGTTTTGCACGTTAATTTGATTAATTAATAACTTGGCTAATTAATCAATTATTTTAATCACAAGGGGTCAATTCATTTTTGGCCTATCACCAAGGCAGCAACAGAAGCCGACATGGGGATGATCTTAGATAGTGCTGCCATTACCTCACCACAAGAGTTACGAACAACAACATCAATACTTGCTGCATCCAAGTCTTCAAATACTGCACCATCGAAGTTGGTTTTCACAGTACTAGGATCAGGGGGCTTCCAAATTGCTAGTTTTTGTGGCTTCTTCATTATAGCATGTTTTTTCTGCTGCTGGAATTCTTGAAGATACTGCTTTGCCCAGGCCGAGAATTTATTCAGAGGAACTACAGGATCAATAGCTCAACTTTTGTTGCAATGATTCCAAATGGACCAACAAATCATGATGAAGATTTCCGATCCTTTTGGGCTCAAAGCTGTCAACCCAAAGAGATCAGAGAAGGAGAGTACCTAAGTTTGTGCAGTCCGCAGACCATCGAACTCCGTCTCCCAGACCTGACGAATTTTCTCACAACCCCACAGAGCATGAACAACATTTTCAGGCTCTCTCTTGCAATTGCTACATAACACTAACTAGACCACCTTCCTCTTCAGCATATTTTCCATTGTTGGGAGAGAATTTGTACACGCTCTCCATGCAAATGTCTTCACCTTATTTGGCATTCTCAACTTCCATAAATCCACCCAGAATTTTTTAGTCTCACCAGTTGTTGAAGTCGGTGCCAATTCCCTGTCTTCCATCTCACAAAGGAGTTGATACCCCAATTTAACTGTATACACCCCTTCCTTTGATTTTGGCCATATCAAGATATCTTCTTGGGGAGTCATACAAACTGGCCATATCATACATCTGTCTACCCGCATCACATCCCTCCAACCTGTTTTCACATCTAAGAGCTAGACCACCACAACATCATCAGGTAGGTCAGTGCGTGGAGAAATAATTCTACCCCGATGCTCACCAGACAGCCAATTATCATGGTAAATCCGAGTTCGACAGCCACTACCAATTCTCCACTTAGCTCCCTCTACAATAACCTTTCGTGCACTAAGAATACTTCGCCATGCATAAGAGCCTGATTTTATTTTTGCACCAAAGACATCCCTTGATGGGAAGAATTTCGCCCTTAAACACACGATAAAATAGGGACTCTTTATCATGTAGTAATCTCCAAACTTGATTGGCTAACATTGCTTCATTAAACTTTTTCAATTCCTTGAAGCCAAGCCCCCCTTTACATTTTGGCAAACATAGCGTCTCCCACTTCTTCCAATGAATCTTCCTTCTATCACCACGTTGCCCCCAAAAATTGTTTTTAATCATCACTTCAATGTCATGGCAAAGACCTACGGGTAGTCTAAAATAGCTCATAGCAAAAGTTGGAATGGCTTGTACAATTGCTTTCAATAAAACTTCTCTTCCAATTTGAGATAGGAGCTTTTCCTTCCACCCTTCGAAGTTTACCCCAAATTCTCTCCTTAATAAAAGTTAGGCTCTCTTTTTTGTTTCTCCCCACCACCATAGGAAAACCTAAATATTTCTCATATTCTTTTATTTCTGGAACACCCAAAAAATCTTTAAGAGAATTTTTTGTATCTTCCAAAACAGATTTGCCAAAGAACAAGTTTGTCTTCATACGGTTCACTGTTGGCTGGAAGCAAGTTCATATTGTGATAGGATCTCATGGATTGCTTGGACATCTCCCATTCTTGCCCTACAAAAGATTAGGCTATCATCGATGAAGAAAAGGTGTGAAACCCGAGGGCCATTCTTGCAAAGAGAGAAACCCTTTAGATCACCACGAGCAATGGCTTGTTGGAGTAAACCATTCAGCCCTGCAGACACAAGCAAAAAGAGATAGGGAGATAGAGGATCTCCTTGCCTTATCCCTCTAGTCGATATAATATTTCCCCTTGGCTCACAGTTCACAAGGATTGAATACAAGACTAATCTGACACATTCCATAATCAGCCTTGTCCATCTAACATTGAAGCCCATTTTAACATCAAACTTTCAAGAAAGATCCATTCAACTTTGTCATATGCCTTACTCATATCAAATTTTATTGCCATGTAGCTTTCCTTTCCCGTCTTCTTATTCTTCATATGGTGTAAAGTTTTGAAAGCTACTAGTATATTATCCGAGATGGCTTTGTCAAATTGAAAAGCACTTTGGAATTCCGAGATAACAATAGGTAAAATACTTTTCAACCGGTTAGCTAACACTTTAGATATCAATTTATAAAGAACATTACATAAGACAATAGGTCTAAATTCAATTACTCTCTCAGGACTCTTAGTTTTTGGGATAAGAGTAATATGTGTATGATTTAGAGATGCTGGGAAAGTACTTGAGTTTAGACAAGACAGTACAGCCAAGGATACATCATCACCAATGGAGTGCCAAAAATGTTGAAAAAAAATGGGAGGCATCCCATCAGGACCGGGGACCTTCAAAGGTGCCATTTGGTGGAGGGCTAAATCACCGCCAATGTGAAATAAAATAACTCCTCTTTTCTCTTAATGGTAACTAAATTTCTTTTATCTTCCTATTTTTCTATCATATCTCTATCATTTATTATTTTCTACCTTTTCACTCCTCAAACTAAACATACTCCAAAATAAATAAAGAATGAACACAAGCAAAACATCCAAATCTACGCAAAATAGGAAATTTATATATATATAAGAGCAGGTTGAATCGTTGAACAGCATGAGCTGGGTTTGGTAATTGGTACGTTTATTTGGGCCAGGTGGACTTTGTCAATTGGCATCAAAGTCAAACAGCGGGTACAGAAACACAAATGTTAGGCTTCATTTTCATCTCTTTAACAATCTTACACCTTGCTTTGTTGCTGAAACAGTAACATAGTCCTTTGTCTTTTACACTTAACTTGACAAATCTTCTTCATCAGAAAAGAACTTTGACACTTGACAGGGCTTCAAAATACCGGATTTCCAAACATAATTCACAACTCTCTCTCAACAACTTACTTCACCAGCTACTCAAGTCAAGTCCCACTCCCTCTCATAACTCTCTGTTTACCCTCCTACTTTGTCTCTTTTCTTTGGTAGCCTGAACCACAAAGTTCAGAGTTTGTTTTATTCAAGGCAAATTAAAAAGAAGAAAATGAATGGTTGGAGGTGGGGTTTTCTTCTGCTTGTCTATGCCGCTTTGGTCTTGAAAACTGGTGCTGTAGAGCATGGCCGGACTCAACCCACTGAGCGAATTTCAGGTGGGATTTCTTTCATTTTCATCTCTTTTGATTCCTTTTTCTAAATTCTATCTCTTTCTTCTTTGATTCGCCTATTCTATTCTATTTTGGTTTCATCTGTTAATTTAGTTGATTAGGGGTTAAATATAGGATTTTGATTAATGGGTTTTTCTTAGTCTTGATATATACAGTCTAGGTTTGATGGATTTTAGAGATTCACTCTAAATTAAAGTTTAATTTGGCATTTCCTTCTTTAGATCATCACCAGAAAAAAAAAAAGGTCCAAGTAATATATAAGAAAGCTAGGAAGAGGATGATGTCTAGATGGGGACATGTTCTATTGCAAATTTGGCTCAGGTCAATCATGCTTGGTGCTTGTCTAAGCTTCCATACTTTTCTTGAGTTGTGTGTCTTAGCTCATACTAAATCGGACCTTTTTATGGTTGTGGTCAAGGCTAATGTGTGATTGATGCAAATGTAGTACGGGAATGATTCAGAACATTTGCTAGAGACTTTAAAGTTAGAACTTTGGCAAGATGGATTGGAAACATATTGTTTTGTGATAAATATTGTAACACAAGACACATTGACCTATTCAAACGGGTTCATATAACATAGAGAACAAGGAGGTGCAATATGGTGCTTGTAAACATGTAGCACAAATAGGAATGAGGGAATTGTGTAGCTTAATGCCAAAAGAGATAATTTTAATAATAAGTTACAGCTGCACTGGGAAGGCTTTATGTGATTCAAGCTGAGTTGTATCGTTTAAGTGATTTCTTAACAAGAAAGAAGAAAAAAAAGGCAGAGTTATCGTGGATTGAGGTTGCAAGGAAGTATGATTAATCAGCTGAAGGTATGGTGCTAACTTTTCTAGGCTTATTTTTGGGGGTGGGGGGATATGATACTAGGCAAAGTAGATTGGAAAAATGTATTCTTGCTGTCAGAAAATAGTAGAGAGGGATCATATCTGTACCTTAGGAGATACTTTTGTTGTCCACCTAAGGCTAATGTTTTTGAACCTCTAGGCTATTCACCCTGACAATTTCAGTTTTTTTTTTTTTTTTTTTTTTTTTTTTGGGGGGGGGGGGGGGGATGTATTTATTTTATTGCAGCCATTGGTTCTCTCAATATCTTAGCCTTTGAATATGTGTGATCTATGTTGTTTTTGAATTAGTTTGTGTGTCGAGGTCTTACTTTCATAATCCTGAATTTAGGGGCCTGAGTTATATATCAAGCAATTGCTGTCCTTGAGTGTAGCTCCCAAAAATTTGTGAAGTATACTGCCATTGTGACAAAGTTTTTTGAGTTATATGTTTCTCTATCCTCTTCTACACTGTTGGGGTTGTCCCTTTTTTAAATCGTAAATTATGAACTATATATTTGAAAACTATTGGATATTCACTTGTTGTAAAATTCAAAGTATGGTTTGGTTGCACCAACTGTAGGTAGTGCTGGTGATGTTTTGGAAGACAATCCAGTGGGAAGATTGAAAGTGTTTGTGTATGAGCTTCCAAGCAAATACAACAAGAAGATTCTGCAAAAGGATCCAAGATGCCTCAATCACATGTTTGCTGCTGAGATCTATATGCATCGATTTCTATTATCTAGCCCTGTTCGAACCCTTAATCCTGAAGAAGCTGATTGGTTTTACACCCCTGTATACACCACTTGTGACCTGACACCAAATGGCCTCCCTTTGCCTTTTAAATCACCACGGATGATGAGAAGTGCAATACAGCTCATTTCTTCCAACTGGCCTTACTGGAATCGGACAGAAGGGGCTGATCACTTTTTCGTAGTGCCTCATGACTTTGGAGCATGCTTCCATTATCAAGTGAGAAGTCTTCCTCCCTTGTCTCATAACAGACAATATGTTTTGCTTGATCTTGTGGATTCGTGAAGAGTCAATGGGGTTTAACTATTTATGATGTATATTAAAGTTTGCATGTATTGTCAAAATTGTTGTATGTTGGCATTTAGTTTTCTGTTATTTTTAATTTGTATTTGATGTCTCCTTGTTCACTTAAACTGCTGCAGGAAGAGAAGGCAATTGAAAGAGGAATTCTTCCCTTGCTCCAACGAGCAACATTGGTTCAGACTTTTGGACAACGGAATCATGTTTGCTTAAATGAGGGCTCAATTACAATTCCTCCCTATGCTCCTCCACAGAAAATGCAAACCCACCTGATTCCTGAAAAGACTCCTAGGTCTATCTTTGTGTACTTCCGAGGATTGTTTTATGATGTGGGAAATGACCCCGAAGGTGGTTATTATGCAAGGTATTTTGTACTAAACCTACATGCTAACAAGAGAACATCCAAGGGTTTTTCATTTTGTTTTTGTAGCATTTGAAGGCTTCAGTCCTCCTTTCAATTAAATTGCAAGCAAAAGAATTTATTTTGATAAAAATAAGTGTTAGGAAAGCATGTTGTCAGCAGATATTTTGCCATATAATGAAATGAGAAACATGAACGTGTTCATATCATAATAAAGATTGATGGTTCGTTAAGGTTGTAAAAACTATGTAAAAGGGGAACAATAGTCATAACTCATAAGAGAATACATGGAGTGATCTTTAAGTGTTGTAAGTGGAAAGGAATGGTAGTAGTTCCAAGTTATTTTCTCCAATAATCTCTAATATAAAAATAGTTCAAAGCCAACACATTCCTGAATGTTATTTTTTTTTTGGTACATTTTTACAGAGGTGCACGTGCGGCAGTGTGGGAGAACTTCAAGGACAATCCACTTTTTGACATTTCCACGGAGCACCCTACCACATATTATGAGGACATGCAGCGAGCTGTTTTCTGTTTGTGCCCCCTTGGCTGGGCCCCATGGAGCCCAAGATTGGTAGAAGCAGTGATATTTGGCTGCATCCCTGTTATCATAGCAGATGATATTGTTCTACCCTTTGCTGATGCAATCCCTTGGGAAGAAATTGGGGTTTTCTTAGACGAGAAGGATGTCCCCAACTTGGACACCATCCTCACATCAATACCCTTAGATGTAATATTGAGGAAGCAGAGATTGCTTGCCAACCCTTCAATGAAGCAAGCAATGTTGTTTCCACAACCTGCTCAACCAGGAGATGCTTTCCATCAAGTTCTAAATGGACTTGCACGTAAGTTGCCACATGAAAAGAGTATTTACTTGAAGCCAGGTGAGAAGATCCTAAACTGGACTGCAGGTCCGGTAGGTGACCTGAAACCTTGGTAGCAGCTATAACATTGTGCTTTCAATGCTAATCAGAATTCTTTGTGTTCTGTCCCTTGGCCAGCTTCCAGATCTTATCAGAGTTTACTGTTTAATGGAAGTGTAATTTTCCATCTTTACAAAGTGTATTATACTCTCCTATTTTTACGGTTTTAGGTGGTGCCATTTGCTGTACTTTGCGTATGTGGTTCTAAATTATTCTTGAAAGTTACAGTGGTGATTGTTCCTTGTTTTCTGGTATCACCTACCATTAAGGACAAAACAAATTTTAAATCAGGACTAGTATTTGTTCAATTTGTTTGCTGAACTCCATCATTGTAGAGTATAGTGATTGTGGCTGTCATAAAATTTGGCATCTTGGTAAATTATGGTGCTGTATTGTCCTAAGACTTGAGATTTTTCACTGTTTTGGGATGAAAGTTTGATTTGGCTGTACATTGATTTTAAGTTATACCTATCTCTCTTTGCCATGGGAAACATTTGAAAGTTGACTTACTGAATAGTTTTCTACCAGCATGTACTAGTCTCCTCATGAGTTTCCAGCGTATTATAAAATCAGATCAGGTATTCAATGAAAATTATCAAATGCATCTTGGCTAGTGGGTGAAGAAAGTGAACTGAACCCTATGTTATTGTGAATCTCTTGATCATGCGATTTGAAGTCATAGATCAAGTTATATTATGAAAATTTTCTTACTTGCGTGGAGAGTAACATGCTATTTATTTTATTTAGTCATATGTTGGGTTTCTATTTCTTCAGAGAAGAAGCAATGTGTGAACTGGCTAATCTTTTGGACTGCCTTCTATAGAGTATAGATGTTTTAAACCCCCCCCCCCCCCTTTTTTTTGGTGAGTACATATTTAGTATTTTTTTCTATTAAAAAAAAAAGGAAAAGAAAAAAAGACTTACAGTTTTATGAACAGTTTATGCAAATATGTCAGACCTGAAGACGTTTACAATACTATTGAGAAGTTGAGGATTGATTGGGATGATGTTGGTTCCTATAGGCACTGGTAAAATTTGATACTGTTGAAGTGCAGTACACAAATGAGTTGCTAGAAACTTTGCTTATTGTTGTCTGGTTTAGTAGTCATTCTAGTGTCAAGCCCCGATAAATTTCCTGGGGAAAATGATGCTGCTGGTTGTGTTTAGCAGAGAATTTGATCGAAAAAATCTCTCTTCTTGCAAGTTTGCAAGGTTGAACTCTTTGGTGTCCCGACTGAGAAGTTTTACCAAGCATTTATAACTATTTTACTGACACGATTGTCTTTTGATGCAATCTGTAAAGTTGAGTAGATCTATTAGATTTTCAAAGTGAACCTTGTAGCTCCTCCCAAGGAGGCAGATCATATGCTTCAAAGAAATAGGTAAAATAAGTCCTCTTTCTTTTCTGTTTTTTGAGAAGAAATAAGCCCTTAGCCCTCTTTCTTTGGCTACAATGGTGGTAAAAAAATAAATAAATAAATTATATTCAGTTACCGTATAGAACACTCTCGAGGCTGGGGCCTAAAGTACATTATGGGTCATGGCCCTTGTAAAACCTAGGCAAGAAATAATTTGTCGAAAGAAGATAAGAATTTTGCACGAAAAGTGGGTAAAGGGGGTCTTTTCACTTGTGTGGGAATTATGAAAGCCACGCTTCCACATGTGTTCCAAACAGCCAATGGGGTTATAGAATACTCTATTAACACTTCACTCTCGCATCTTCAAGCATCTACCATCCTCTTATCTTCTCATTGCTATTACCACTCTTCTGTATTACATCGGAACTGAAAGAAGCTTACTTAGAACAAACAAAGCATAGAAAAAATGGTCCTGCAACTGCAGGCAGCCTCTAGACCTGTACCAACAACCAAGTCTTGTTTGGCTACAACAGGCAATGCTGGTCTGCGAAGACCATCTGATCGATTTGCTCTCAAGTCATCTTTTTTCTCTCCATCACTCAACCTCTTGCTTTCCTCTCTACCACGCACTCCTGCTTCTGCTGCACCCAGATTTTCCATGCGTGTTGCCTCCAAGCAAGCCTATATTTGTCGTGATTGCGGGTACCCTTTACACCGTTCTTTCTTTCAAGTTTCAAATTCAACTTGGGTTGAATGTTTTTTCTTCATTTTTGGCTTAATCATATAATCAAATTGCGATTTTGTTGATGCAGGTATATATATAATGAGAGAACTCCCTTTGAGAAATTACCTGACAAGTATTTCTGTCCTGGTAAACCACTTTTATTCCTTCTGTATCTCAATCTTTAGTTTCTTCTTTACGATTACTGTTCGACATATTGTGAAATGGCTGGCTCTTTAAGATAATGTTTCCATCCTAAAGAGGCAATTGTGACAATGTCTTCCATATCTAGATAAATTCTTAAATAGGCATTTGTGTCTATTCCCTTCCACTACACATTTTTTTTATAGTGTCTGGATAATTTTGATTCCTAATTTTAGAATTGGCCAAATTCTTGTTAGTTATCAAAACAAACCATACAACCTTATCATGTTTATGGCTACCTCTGCAAATTATTTGAATGGGAAGAGCTACACTACAGGGTTATATCCCCAGGATGGTGATAAGTGATAACACAATCTCTTGCTTTGTGTGGCAAAGACATACAAGTCATCTTGACGTAGAGGCCAAGAGATGATGATTGGTGCGGAGATCAATCGTTGAAAGGAACTTTCACGGATCTATTTGAATTTGCTACTTATAGGGTGGCATCTGTGGCAGATATGATGGTGAGTCACACTTTGGAGAAAGGATGGAATTGGAATATAAGGTTCCAACATGGTTTTAATGAATGGGAGATGGAGTTGGTGGGGGCCTTTACTCGTACATTGGAGTTGCTAAGTCCTCCTATTGAGGGTGGAGACAAGATGAGGTGGTGTTTGGGGTTCAAGGGGGGTTTTTGATATAAAATCCTCTTATGGTGCATTGAGGGGATCAAGGTTTATTACTTTTCCTTGGAAGAGTATTTGGAGTGTGAAGGCTCTACGTCATGTGTCGTTTTTTGTTTGGACAGCTGCATGGGGCAGGGTTCTCACAACAGACCATTTGAGGAAAAGTGGCTGCACTATTATGGATTGGTGTTGCCTGTGTGAATGTAATGGAGAGAGTGTGGATCATTTGCTTCTACACTGTGGTGAGGTTTTTCGATTATGGAGCTTTGCCCTTAGATTTTTTTTGGTGCTTCTTGGGTTCTACCTAAAAGAGTTATTGACTTGCTAGCCAGTTGGAGGAATTGGTTGGAGATGCATTCTTCAAATGTTTAGAATTGGGTACCACATTGTGCGATGTGGATTATTTGGAGGGAGAGAAATAATCACATATTTGAAGATTTAGTGCTTTCTAGGGATAAGCTCTTAGAGTTGTTACTTTGTTTGATTGGTTTCCTGTGTGGGGGTTTTGCTTCAAAATCAGTTCCATTGTTTTTAGATTCACTTTTTTTTTTCTTTTTACATAAATTGTTTTGTTTTCCTTTATTGCTTGTACATATTTTCTTCGTTTACTTCATCTCTTTGAGGGAGTAGCTTCTTTTTAATACAAATTTTCTTACCTATTAAAAAAAAATGATGAGCCGAACTGCTTCTAAATATAATAAGAATTTAAGATAGGAAAGAACAATAATTATAATAAGAATTTAAGATAGAAAAGAGCAATAATAAGGCAGGCATAAGAATGAATATGGGAAGTGTTATGGTAATGCACTTCATGATCATTGCTCTCCATTGTGCTTTGCAGTCTGTGGTGCTCCTAAACGAAGATTCAGGTCCTACCAACCTGCTGTGGTAAAAAATGCTAATGCAACAGATGTTCGAAAGGAACGGAAAGCACAAATTCAAAGAGAGGAAGCAATTGGGTAAGCATATTCCCTTTCTTAATTCAGGACTAACAAGCTAACGACTACCAAAAATGTTTTATTCCTTCTACTTTTTCCCCCATAATTCAAACACTTTTTTCTTACTACATCATATTTGATCTGGCACAGGCGGGCACTCCCGATAGCAATCGTGGTGGGAATTGTGGCACTTGGGGGATTATACTTCTACCTCAACAACACCTTTAGTTGAATAGTTGGGTAGAAGCCAAATGTCTGTTGTTGACAGAATTATTCTTGTAATGTCATCTTATTTCTCAAAGTTCCTTCTGATTACACTTTACATTTTCCATTCACGATCAATAGCTGAAAAGGAAATATCCTCACTGTTCTGAGTATGCAAACAAGTAGATGATCCTCACTGAAGAGAATAATCCCAACTCAGCTAATTAATCAAGCAATAAAGATTTCCCAGCTTTTAAAAGACCGCATATCATATTATAAAACCATGGTATTCACCTTATATGAAGCAGCATGCAGGGATCAGCGGTTTTATAAAAAATAACAGAACAGAATACATGATGATATAAATACCGGAAATCTCAAGTACTTCTGTTCACTGGTCAAACAGTGCTTCGTTGAATTACATCAACATCATTCATAATAAAATGTCAATTTTATGCTGTCCTTTGAATTACATTTTTTTATTTTAAAAGTCAAGCCCATTGGCAAGGCAAATGTTCTGCGGGAGACATACAACTCTGAATTGATTACAATTATGAGTTCACAATCACATATCGTCTTCACCTACATTCAAAGTGAATAATATTAAAACTGATAATGTCAACCAACGGGTGAATTTCTCAAAGTCTCACCACAAACAGAACCCTCTCTTACAGACATTTTCCTCAAGTCATTTAATTGCAGACCAAAGTTATTGCCTATAACATTATATATGTGAAAATTCCACAAAACAAAATTGTTAAAAGCTAAAGGTCGTAAATAAAAAAAGAAACATTATTTAACAAGAATCGAAGAATATTGAGAAATTTACATATTATGGCTATATATAACAGGTAATCAATCTTGCAAAACAAATGAACCCTCTATTCGTTTCTCCATCGATTGCTGAAAAGGGAAATTTAAAGGAGAAAGCATGTCATTGAAACTAGAGGCAGGAACAGGCTTGAACTCGTATGGACCTTCCTTCGCTCCCCAAACCTGTACCAAGTAATACAAAAAGCACTCCCATTAAAGATTTTCACTTTAATCTCAACCGAAATTAGTGCTGTTAAATATTCTTAAAGGTAACATAGTTGAAAGCACATTAGACTACAAAAACTGACTTGATTTCCATCGTCATCATAGCCCCTATCCCATGTATGTATCTCATTATTCTTCACAATTGCAAGTTCAGAAGTACAGTACGTTGCTCCATTCTGTCACAAAGGAAAGAAGCTATCACTGAATACTTGTAATTAGAAAGATCACAAGTTAAGAAGAAATCAACTCATTTCCATATCCCAACTCCTAGGTTCAACAGAGAATTACCCATGAATTAGGAAACCCGCCGGGTGGAGTTGAACCTTCATATAAGCAGCGTTTTCCACGCTCACAACGTTTGAGATATATTGTAGTTAAATGCTCCGCAATATCCTGCACACGCATAACACATTTAAAGAAAACTCAGCCAAAAGTAACAATTTGAAAGCATCAAGATGAATCAATCTCAGGCATGAAACCTAGCTGGCAAGATTAGTGCAGGACTTTAAATCAAGAACCCTAGGTTATCAGTCTTCCCAAACTGAATCATTTACCTAAGAAAAAGCATATAATTATTCCATGGGCTTGACTAAAAGGTAGTTCAGCCATGTGCTGCTCTCAAGACTTAGGAAAACTAGCCCACGGCGCCACGCAATCATAAAACCTAAGAAGCAGAATCCACAACCAGATGGACCTCATATAAATAATAGATTTAGAGAGAACAAAGCCAGCAAAGCATGCCTCAGCAAAGTATACAACTGCTTTGACAAGTGAACTAAAAAGTAACTATAGCAAAATAAATTCCTCTCAATTCTTTTCACTCTAGAAATATTTCAAGAAGGAAAAAGATGGCTAAGCATCCAACACCATACCTATATATATGTCAAGACATCACCTTATGAGAATTGGCAAAAACTTGGCAGCCACATATGTCACATGATGGTATCAGTCAGAAAACATCAGAATTTATATTTAGTTCCTCAATTATATATCATAGATGATACTAATATTTGCTAACCCTGCAATTTGACTCATGACAATGCCACTGCCTGTTAACCTGTATCTTAGAAAAACCAACTCATTGCACTGTTGTAAGTTAATCGGGTATAAAATATCACAGATCTTTGCTAAAAGGCTTCAAAGTTAAGGTCAGATCTATCAATTTCCAAAATTCCCTCTTGACTTCTATTAAGTCCCTGCTCAAAACCAATCCATCCAGTTCAAGAAATGATGTTGTGTTATGCCACTTTATGAATTTATAAAACTTGTACCAACTAAAGCAAGGCTCCTATATAGTTATTCCCGTTTGTACACCACATTTACTTAGGCTTTTCCTTCTATCTTCAAGTTACAATTTTCTATACCAGATCTTTTAAATTGTCCATTCCAGCAAAGATAACAGACAAAGTCTCCAGAGTCCAATGCAAAAATCTTTTTCATATTACATGAACCTGTTAACTAAGCCCATGATTTTGACAAGACAAAAGACATACCCCAATAACTTCTTCAGGCAGTGGACGCTGATCCTTTGGGCGGTCACAGAAGTTCCCGTACTCCTCCACATCTCTAATGGCATATGAACTTACCTGCCCATTGAACAAGTTAAAAAGATCAGAGAGTACGCATTCCAACAGGTGAATCATGCAAAGGAACATGCTGTTGAAGACTAAACTCCAACATAAAGTAAATGCCCACCTCAACATCACATCTCAATTCTTTAGGACAAGGCTTGACCATGTAGAATCTCTGTAATCAGATACCAGATGGAATTTATCAAAAATAATTCTCATTGAAGAAAATGAAAAAGCTTGCACTCTAGATAAAGAATTTTGTTTGCAAGTTGAGCCTAAATTGAGAGAAATGTTTCTAGAGGAACATCATTGAAGTTGAATTTTCATGAAGAAAGTAAAAAAAAAAAAAGAAAAAAATGAAAGCAGAAGAAGCAAGGAGATGATGCCTGCTTATGTATCATGGTTAAGACTGGTGAATGAGCAATAGAGCTCAACTAAAAAAACAATATACCTGGCGAAAGGGCTTCTGAGGGGTCCTCCAGAATGCCTAGCATTAGCAACAGAAATAAAATTAGTGAAAACGCTAATATTAGTGGCAGAAAAGCAAGTAATAGCTAGCAGTAACAAGAGAAGAGTAAATGAAAGCAAATAAGGGGGGAGTGATAATGATATAGAATAAGAAGAAGATATATTAATTAGTCTCTCACTCACTTGTTCAAAATATAAAACCTTAGAACCATCGACCATCTCTGCTGCCGGGCACGTCATCAATCTGCACAGAGAGAGAGAGAGAGAGAGAGAGACAGAAAGAGTTAAAGGAAAAATTAGTGAAAGATACAAATTTTGTTGGTTGTAAAGTGTAAAGTGAAAAGGAGTGACCGACCTGATATTGAAGTAATTATCAGGATCTCTGGATGCTTGGTCCCTTGAAAACTAAATTAAGCAGAAATAGCAATAAGAAAGAAATAGAGAAGAATAGGGTAAAGAGAAATTGAAGAGAAGGGTACCTTTTGGCCTGTGAGGGATTGAGCAACAAGGCGAGTATGGTCCCAACGAGTGGTGGACTTGGTGAGTCGTTTGAGCAAAAGAGCGCCTCCTATCAGTAACAGCGTCTTCATTACCACTCCCCTAGCTCTGCTTCCATTTCCCATTATTCTCTCTCTCTCTCTCTCTATTTCACCCTCAAACATCCACCACCATCTTCAGCTTCATATATAATATAATATAATATTATATTATATAGTGTTAGGGTTTAACACTCCAACTGCATCGCATCGCACCTTTTTATTTATTTATGTCGAAGCTCCCAAATGAAATGAAATACACTAATAATTGAGATAGATAGATAGGTAGATAATAATGAAAGGGAAAATCCGATGTGACAGGCTGACCTAAGATGGGAGGTGGAGTGGAGGGATTTCAATAATAAGTTGAAAACGTAAAAACAAAAGATTATCAGAATTTCTGTGTCTCTCCCGTCGGCTAGTGTTCGAGTGTTTCCTATCCCCTCTGCCACGTCACCCCCCCCACCCTTTCCAAGGTTTATCAGTCTACTCTACTCTTTAAGATGTTAACCACCAAACCCCCCCACTAATCTCACCCCAACCCAACTCAACTCCTCATCCTAGTAGTATTTGTTGTTGTGGGTTGATATCGGGTTGGTTTGGTTTGGATCTGAATCTGCTTCACAGTTTTTTCACCTTATATAACCCAACCCAACTCCACTCCTCAAGTTAGTATTTGTGGGTCGATGAGTTTGTTTGGTTTCAGTCTGCTTCATATTGATAGTTTTTCAACCTGTTTTGTATATAAGTTGAGTTGTTCTCAACTAGTTGTTCTCAATCTAATAAAGTGCAGTTGAGTTGAAAAGACCCTTCAACCTGATCCATACACACCCTTAGTTACACTTTATACAGTTTTGCTATTATTCTTTTTCTATTGTTCTCTATGTATTCTCACATCACATCATTGGCATTTCAATTCCATTACATCATTTTTCTCCCCATTAGTCTAAAATACAATATTTCTTACTTTAAAAAAAATCATTATTAACACAATTATTATAATTGGTGTATAATAAGAATAACATCAATGATGAATCGAAATAAAACTGATTGCTCCAATCATGAAAAATATAGTATTACTAACATTACACTTCTTCTAGTTGGCTCCCTTTCATTCTTATTGGTTCAATAGCCCTCCTTTAATTTCTCTTCCGCTACCCTTTGAACTTAAATTTTTAATAGTAGATTAAAAATTTTAAAATCAATAGAACTCTTTCATCACATTTTAAATAACAAAAATCAACAAGAGACTTCAGCCTTTTATTAAACGGAATCCACCCTTTCAACACATATTTGTTTTGACTTGCTTCGAAAAAAAAAAAAAAAAAAAATGGTTTTGACTTTTTGATAAAAGAGGAGCATGGCCATGAGGGTGGTCGAAATATGTACATATTCATATTGTTTGCACTTTGCACTGGGCTGTGGCTTGGAAAATTGCAACATAAGCTGTGCAATGTACATTGAATGTAGCTAAGGAGTAAGGACTATCTCTTTCTTCTTTAGGCAACTTCAATCCGCTCGAAATTGCATGAATAGTCTGTCATTTCAATCAGCACCCTTTGAAACACATATAATCCTTGGTTTAAAATGGGAAAATATTACCTATCATTACATAGCTTATGGATTCCAAGTGCTTCAATGGAGAAAAAGAGAGAACTATTATGGATTCGTTGAGTTACTAAATTCTTCCAAGGAAAATATCTACAATCAAGTGTTATATCTTTGCGTCCATTGCAATTTCCTTATGAATGCCTTCTTTTACAATTGTTTTTCCTTTTACTTTCCTTTTGCAGCAGGAATTTTCCATTTAAAAGTTGAAGTACCAGTCCAAGAGAACAAAAATTGAAAATATGGCTTTCATATGTAGAAGTACGGACAGACCAAACCATGGCATAAACCGTTAAGAGTTATAATATACTACATTACATAAGCAACTATGGATACAGTACCTGGGCCTAGAGGCAAGACCCCATAATGGTTTTGTCTCACCACAGTCCTTATTCATTTCTTGAGAAGGTATGGGACAGCAAATAACAACCACATAACAGAAATTTATATCCTTATTCATACAAAGTAACGCGTCATATGAGACCTTGTTGAGAGGTGGATCGCAAAGCTACTGGTTCCCAGCAATAGGGCCGTCCTGACCTTTCTTAATATCATCCCACCCTCTTACCCATGGCTGCCCAGGCATGGCTCGTGTTTCAGGAGCAGAGTAGCTGTTGAGGTTGTTCATAACCTTGTCATGCAGGGCAGTAAACACCTATTACATTGAATATTTTAAGAGTAAGAATGGGAACTCCCAAGACATAAGAAAAGCAAAGGAAAATAACTAAATTGAACTTTCATCTCTTGATCATAACTCACAGGATTTATTTCCAGTCCTTCAGGGGCTGCTCCTGGGCAGTAAGCCACTTCCACAGATCTGGGTTTTCCTGAAGAACAGGAACACCACATTCAAATAAAAACACAATATATTGAACATTTAGTCTCTCTTCCCTAGGAAATAGTTTATTTTCTAATAGAAATCACAGAGTTGTAAGCAGTATAAAGACTGAGAAATACTTTAGTTTATGCTAAATTGGCACTCAACTATAGAACTTGCACACCTCCCCTGTAAGGAAAGTTGTGCCTTGATCTTTAGCGAAATGAGAATATAAAAAAACTGAGAAACACATCAGTTTATTCTAAACTCACACTCAACTAATAAAACTTGCATACCTCTCCTCACTTAAGAAGTATGTAACATGATATTTAGAGAAATTAGAACATCAGAGTAAGGATTCAATTCCTTTCCTTTATAGTAAACCCATCTCACACCAAAAATATTGTGATCAAGCAAAAAGATACTCGAAATAACACTCATTGCCTGTTGCAAGTTATGGAGACAACTTTAGGAATAGTGCTGAACAAGAAAGCTAGTGATCCAAAAACAGAATGACCGAGCAACCTGCCTCAATGTCACTTGCCAAAAACCCCATGATCTAAAAAGCAACTGAATTCCCGAATCCCTTGGATCAGTCAAATGCTTTAGATGGTTTCTTTGTCTCATTTCAGGCCAATTTCAATTAAGTCATGGCAATCTCTCTTGACAATCAGCACCATTCACATGTTTTTGACTAGCTGTTAGTTATGGAACACTGTTTTTAACTAGTTTAGGATTGTGTACATTGTAAGCTCGATCTTGGCTTTATCAGGGTCAGATAACTATTAGGATTAACAAAATGCATAGAACTTGCAGAAAGTCTTCTGAATTGTATCAGAAACTAGAAATATGCAAACTAGAATGTGCATAATTGGCGAAATGGATGGCTATGAGAAACTCAATATGACTAAATATCATAAAACTAGAGTCTCATCAAATTCCATAGAACAAAACTTTAGCTACAATTTTAGCAAAGAATAATTAATTTATTCATAAAATACATAGGTCAATGTAGACATTGGAAACTGGTGCAAGAATGAGCCTGTCTTCATATAATTGTCATAAAGGGTCAAATTGGCACAATGATGTGTGGGGCAAAAGTCTTCAATTGGTGAAGGACTTTAGGTTAAAAGATACAGATTCTATAATTAAACTGTTCTATAAGAAAAAGGCCAAATAAACAGAAATTGCCAAGGCAATCACTGTAGTAACATGTATATTGTGCAAACACAGTTTAAGGTCACAAATTGCAACATACCACCATAAACGCACATCATTGTCACATATCAATGAGTATGAAATTATTTATCTTGAAGATATGCACCCCAAATCAGAAAAATTATGGTATCAAAAGAATCACTTTGCTAAATTGAAGGATTCTATCGGCGATAATAAATTTTTAAAATGACTAAAACTTCACAGATGTCCTCTGATTTTTTGAGAATACATACAGAATATTTTTGCATGAACAACAAATATGGGCATGCAATCATACAAAAATAGTTAATAAAAGAAAAAATAAATTAAATTATAAATATAAAACATGTCCTCTGTGTGCTGAAAAAGAAAATTCATTTATTGTCAAGGCTGGTAATGGCTTATGACCAACACTAAAGCGCGAGAATAGAAGAGTCGTATAGAATAGCTGTACCAGGTCAAGGACATGAACGAGAGATTTAATACCATTCTCATCCATGGAATGAATATGCTCCTCCACCCATTTCCCAAGAATCAAATCCAACTCCAAAAACCCTCGTTGTTTGCTCCTATATATCAGTCTGTTTCCCACATCCAAGGGAGAAAAGTTTTTAGAAGAAATTAAAATTGAGATCTCCATCAAAATTAAAATGTGACAAAGAAATCAAAGCCCAAAGTATGATTATATTCAGACAAAGAAATAAAGTGGAACCTGTTAAATAATTGTCTCTTGCTCTCTTCATTGGAGAGATTGATATCAAGCGATTGGGTATTTGAAGAAAACCCAGAAACCCAACGATATTGAGGCTTGAAAAGGGCCTGAGGGGAAGTGGCAGCAATGGAGCTCCGATTGGAATTTAGGATTTTGCACGCACTAATCAGACTTCTTCTCAAACTCGCCATTTTGCTTTACAAATAGCAAATCGTTCAGATGGGTTCTTTTTCACACTTCACAAATACAAAACCATGGGGGTGTGACTGTGAGTTACTGTGGACAACAAGAAAGAGGGCAAACAGAGAAATTTTATGCCACAACTATTGTAGGGCTAATAGAACTAGTCGCTAACCCAAGTAATGCACAAGATAGTTCAACAAAAGTAATATATATGTTCACTTTGCGCAAAGATACAGTCACTTGAAACATGAAGCATAACCACCTATTTACAATATGACTCAAGGCATACCATACGATGCACGGGGTGCTAAAAACAACCAAGTACTATAAAAAAAAAACTCATGTATTCCACTATACTTTGGCAAAGAAGCAATACCTATCACTATATACTATCTAATCTATTGGCATCTGCATAGTATATGAACTAAAAATATGAAAAAGAAAGTCTATCAGAACATGAAGCAATAGAAGTATTCATAGAAATAATGCTTCTATATGGAATTTAATCAAACACATTATGGGTTATTTGTTTTGCAATTTTGCCAACTTATAATCAAACACAAAATATAGTCAAAGGAAAGAATAGATATCAGCATATAAAAATATCTCAACATTTTAGCTCAATAAGCTCTTTTGAGTCATAATTCTTCACAATCATGTTAATGGATGCTCTATTGCCAGCTGGGTGCAACTAATTTCTTCATTGCATTCTAATTTCAAAAAGAAAATCTATCTGATGTAAAAATTTCTTAAAGTAGTCTCTCATGTAAAAATTACTTGCACAAAAACGTAACTTGATAATTCACAAAAATCACAAAAAATCTTGTCCAATAAGAGAAATGAAACCACCACTTTCATGGAATTAATATTGGGAAGATTGAACTTATTTGAAAAATATAAGAAATGAAAATCGCATATAAATTAATTGCTTTGGCCAGGGGAAAAAAGAACATGAATTCTTAGCACCACCCGGTTCACCAAACAATCCAAGTCAAACCTACACCACCAAAAATAAACAATTCCAACAAGCCAACAGCAGAACAACCTCAATTCTCATTCTATAAAACCCAAACCCAAGTGAATGATTGAAACACACAGAGAGAGATTTTTAACATCCCATATGAATTTCATTAAAAAAAAAAAAAAAAAAAAAAAAAAAAACATGAATGAATCAATAAAAGAGAAAAAGGCAAACCTTTTCAGAGGGCAACAAAGCTTTTGTTGTCACAGGGTCTCTTCCTGAAAATGTTGACACGCAAAAGCGCAATGTCTTAACAACTGAAACCAATTTTCATTATTACAGTAGAAAGATAAAAGAAGCTCTAAGCTGATTCAAAGAAAAGAGATACAAACATATATAAGCACCTGATTCTCGAATCTGAAAAAGAGGAGAAATCCTGAACTTCAAAGACAGATGATCGGGGATTGAGGGAAAGGAAGAACTTTTTTTTTTTTTCCTTCTCAAAGTTTGTTTTATTTATTTAGTTCAATCTCTCAAGTTTAGCAAAATTGGGAGTTGTACCTGGATGCCTAAAACAGTGATCGGCTTCCAGTCTTTACCGGTATCCTAAAACCAAAATTTAAAATAAATAATCATTATTAAATCTTACGTGGAAACCTGTGAGCACACAAAATCTAAAGGAGTCAAATAAAAAACAGATTAATACCGACGTGGAAAACCTGTGAGCACCCAAAATCAAATAAAGGAGTCAAAGAAAAAAAAAATCAACTTTTTTATTTGAGCAAAAAAAAAAAAAAATCAAAGGTTTTTGTTTCCTATATGTAAGTGGTAGAATAAAAGTCCAACAATTGTAAGATTATAATTTTAGTACGTAGATGAAAATTAATTTTTAATAAATATAATAAGATTTTTTTTTTTTGGGTGATTTTCTCTCCTCTCTGTATGTTTTAAAATAGCTAGTATTAAAAAAAAAAAAATTTAAATGTATGACATTTGCTTTAAAATAAATTATATAACGTTTATTTTGTAATAATTACTCATATATAGTGTGTGTTTGGCTCTAGTTTAAAAAATCAGTTTATTTTACTATTCAGTTTATTTTTACTACTATTTATGAGCTCCACTTAAGGATGATAATGGGGCGGAGCAAGGATGAAGGATGGGGTCCTCGTCTCCGCCCCGCATGGTTTTGTCTTACCCCATTCCCGCCCCGTCCTGCCCCACTCCGCATGATAGGGAAAACTTTCTCACCCATCCTTGCCCCTTGAGGCCTCGCGAAGCTCCGCCCTACCCCGTAAAACTCTACTTTTTGTTAATTTGCCCTACAACTAGTACAATTTTTATAATGAAACTTATTTCATTAATAAAAATATACTTGAAATTACAACTAAATTTATCCCATTAAATCAAATAAATTTTTAGAAAAAATTGAATGATATATCCAAGTGTTTAATAAGACAATCATGCAAAAATAAAAAATAAAAATCTCATAGTATAATACATAATAAAATAAAGGCAGAGAACCATATTGGGTAGAATAAAATAAGCTAATATTGATATGTTTGTTTAATATAGTAGGATTTTAAGGTATGAAAAATTTATAATTATAACTCTTAGTAACGTGAGGCGGGGCGGGACGGGGCGGGGTGGGTCTAAAAAGTCTAAACCCATCCCCGCCCACCACCTTTGCGGGGCGGGAAAAACCTGCGCACGGCGAAAGCGAGGAAGGGTGGGTTAAGCGGGACGGGGAAAAATTGTCATCCCTACTATACTTTGGTACTATTCATGAGTCTCGTTATACTATTTCAGCCAACTTTTACCTTTATTTACAGTACTTTTATCAAAAAAATTTCAGTTCCAAACAAAATGAGCGGATCCCAAATAGAACCATAATAAAATTCAATCTTAAGTCTTTTAATATCAATTGAGCTAACTAAAATCAAAATATTTGTACAATTTTATTAATTAAGTTAACTAAAACCAAATATTTGTAAGAAGTTAATTATGTATCTTTTTTTATCCAAAGGTTAATTATGCCACTTTGAGGGATATAAAACACTATAATTAATTATTTCTTTTCTATATTATATAGTACTAAATATTAGATTGGATTGTAGTATATATTAGACTAGTCGCTAACCCGTGCAATGCACGAGAAAGCTATTGGATATGAGATTTTAAAAACTTTTCATTAAACTTCCCACCACAAAGATATAAATTTACCAGAACACAAACTTTTAGTATGAAAACAAAGATAATGATATTTAATGGATAGGGTAATAACTTAGGCTTTTAGAGGAAAACAATTTGATTTAAAAAGTCGGAAATTTTAGCACAAGCAAGAGCAACTACAATTGTTAAGGAAGGATTAAAGGTCCTATAAGAAATATTTTTTCTAATATTTGGGCCCAATGGTAGAGTTCAAAGAAGGCGACTTGTTACACAAAATTCTTCTCATTATAATCAAAATCCTAAAGTGAATATTCAATCCAAAAATGTGTAACCAATGTTATATATTGAAGTGTTGTACAGGACAGAGAATAGAAAAAAAAAACATATTCTTATGACCACGCCCATATAGCTTCTAAGTTCTAACTATTATGCTAAGTAACCAAACAATATTAGTAATCGAAAAAGTATCATAATCTAGCATACTGATTTAAAAGTTACAATTACAAACACAACCTCACTATGAAAATTCCACCGACATTCAAATATCACTTAGTTTAAGTAAAACTATAAAAGTAATAAAACTAACATTTGGAATAGAGGGTTAAAGTGTATCTTTTGAATTTGGAACACTTTAAAACAATAATAGCAAATTTCAAAACCAAATATAAATATATTAACATATAATACGGAACAATATTATAGATTTTATATTATTCAAGGTTCTTAGCTATCTCTGCTAATTCCAATTGAATTAGATTTCTATTCTATTTGGTAACTTCTATCTCTACTAATTTTAATTGAATTTAGGTTTCTATTCTATGTGGTAACTTATGTCTCCTAATTCTAATTGAATTAGGTTTCCATTTGACCTATAGCTTCTTCTCTTAATTCTAATTGAACTTCTCTCCTAATTGAATTAGATTTCCATGTAATTAGCATGCTTATAAAATAGTTTTGCATTTTTGTCCTACCTGGAAATCGAGTCTCTAAGGCTCGATTTATAAACCAAAAAAATTTAAAAAAATTTTAAGTCTCAAGTCTCTCGTACAAGCCGAAATACACAAAAAAAAATTTTAGAAATCCAGAAACACAACAATTAGATAAGAATCTAGAGACTTAGATCATATAGGAGAGGCGGCCTGGGTCGCGCGTTGCCTGGATCGATTCTTGCGCTGCCTGGATCAATCACACGCGGTCGGGGTCGCACGCTACCTGGATCGGTCGAGCGCAGCCCAGGTCGCGCGTTGCCTAGCCTGGGTCGCACGCGGCCCAAGTCGCGACCGCGGCGCGACCTAGGTTCTTCTCTCTCTCTCTTTTTTTTCTTTTCTCCGGGTTCTTCTCCGATATGTTCTGGGCTGCCCAGGTCACGCACGATCTTGTGCACTGGGTTCTTCTTCTCGATGTTAAGGTTCTTGATATGTTCTAGGTTCTTCTCTGATATTTATAAGGGTTATAAATTGAGTCTTAGAGACTCGATTTCCATGTGATTGCCACTTGGAAAAATATGCCATATTGGACGTGATTAGACCATGAAAATCGAGTCTCCGAGACTCGATTTATAGGCCAAAATCGAGTCTTATAGACTTGAGATGCTAGTAAATAATATAGTTTGGGAACCGAGACTACTAACTATATAGTTGGAAAATTATGGTTAGTTACCCATTTTCGCCCCTTGTAAATGATTTGCTAATGAACTGTTGAGGCAATACTCGTATACAAGATACAAATGCTCCGGTCCACTACAGTACCCAATTAGCGTGACAATATTTCGATGTTTAAGTATACTTCCGAAGCTGATTTCAGTCTTCAAAATACAAAGCAAAAATATATATATATATATATATATATATATATATATATATATATATATATAAATTTAAACACTTATTGAACAAGACAATAAATTAATTCCATTTTCAAAATGAAGTTTGTATGAGTTTTGCAAATACCTGAAATTGAATGTAATGCTCTTCCGCCACACCAAATGACTTTTTTATTGCCACTGCCTGAGAGTTAATATTGTGTTTATTTCCATTGGAAATTAAACCTTGGTACACGTGACCGAATGCACCCGATCCTATTGCATTTGATTCTGTAAAATCATAAACGAAGCTCTGAATTTCTTCAATTGTGAAGTCGATGCAAGAACCCATTTTTTTCTACAAGAAAGTCAAGATTAAGAACAAAATAGTCATGGTATGAAAAGAAAACAAGATTTGAATACATTTGAACTACATCAAGTTATCAACGCAAACCCTATTAATAAAGTATAAAGATGTATAAAAATAAATGCAATGCAATGCAATAGAGAAAAAATTTACAAAGCATAATTAAATTAACGAAAATTAATGCATGCATGGATGAAACTTTTTTATAAAGTTATACAGCACGTAGAATAACAAAGAAGAAATTATGAACAAGAAAAAGAAAAAGAAAGAAAGGAAGAAATTACAGCATGTAGAAAATGAATGAGGGACTTACGAAAAAGAAAAAGAAATGAAGAAATCATACAAAGAATAGTTATTAAAGGAAAGAAACGGAGAAGAAGACCTTAGATGGTGAAAACATTGGCTGCGTCTCTTTTTGCGCTACGTTCTTTATTTATTTTTGTTTGGAAAGGTTTTACCTACAGTCTCGACCATTATTATCCTTATATAGTATGATTTTAAAAAGTTACACGCGGTATTTCCTAATTTTTTTTTTTTTTTTTTTTTTTTAATTTGGGCCTACCATGGGATTGGATAGATTATTATTATTATATATGGGAAAAGAGTAGGAGTTTCAAAAGCTTCAATTTTATATATATAAATAATAATAATCTATACTACTATAAAGGGGCTTCTTCTATTTGGATTCCTTATTTTTTAGTTCAAAAATGTCCCTCACGTCAGAAACCCAATTGGCTTGGTGGTCGCATTTTCTCACAGGTTCTCTCTCTCTGCATTCCTTATTCGATTCTTTGTTGAGAAAACTTTCTATTTCTCTATTATTTTCTTAGCAACCAAACCAAGTTCTTGGCTTCGGTTAATTTCTCTTTGCTTTAGATTCACCATGCTGGTACCATTACGTCTAGATCTTCTATATATTCACACTTTACCCAATCCAATCCCTCCGATTAGGTATCTTCTATATGGTCATTGATTAATCCAATTGCTTAGTCTCCATAAAAACCCAACCTTCAATCTTTGTATTTTTTTTTTTCCAATTCTTAAATTCGATTTTATACAGACTGTATAATTAAACTGCAAATTTGGAATTATTGTTTAATTACTCTTAATTATCACAAAACCCATCAATATCACTCTTTTACAATGTGCAATAAATATCACTCTTTTACAAATCTATATCTATATTTTATATTATCTATCTATACTATTATTTAAGGGGCTTCTCCTATTTGGGATCCTCATTTTTTTGGTTCAAAGATGCCCCTACACTTCTATGTTTATACAGAGATAAAACTAAAAGATGCCCCTACACCTCTTTGTTTATGCAAAAATAAAACTAAAGGACAATTCGGTAAAAATACAACTCTAACTCCCACTAAAATATTGCCAGCAAAAAAAAAAGTTAACAATTGGATAAGATAAACTACGATGAACTTTCGCTTTAAAAAAAAATCCGCCTACAAATTCTCACGAACACAACTTCAAACTTCCACCCATTATCATTAAGTAGTTATAATGTTCTCCCTCCATCCCTATCCTCGATAGCAACAACTATTTTTGTATGTAGCTTCTATAATGAACGTTGTTTTATGTTTTTAGGATAAAAGGTTGCAATCAACGGGTAGGGGACGTGTAGTCCGTGCTACAAATGATACGCCACCATTTTGAAGTCCCTTCATGTTGACAACCCAGGTGCTAAAGTTCATTATGGAATCTACATTCCTAACAAAGCAACATCATCTCTAGAGGTAATTATTTTATGTTGTCCGGATCTAAATATATGTTAGAATGTAGTATGGGAGTTGGATTTGGGAAGTGCCTTCCTAAGTTTAGTAAGTCCAGAGTCACATGTTTAATTTTTTAGTGCATTTTGTGTAAGAGATCAAAAAATTATTAAAATTTACCCAAAAATTAAGAGTAATTAAGCAATAATTCCAGATTTGCAGTTTAATTATACAGGCTGTATAAAATCAAATTTAAGAATTGAAAAAAAAAAAAATAAAATACAAAGATTGAAGGTTAGGTTTTTATGGAGACTAAGCAATTGGATTAATCAATGAACATATAGAAGATACCTAATCGGAGGAATTGGATTGGGGAAAGTGTGAATATATAGAAGATCTAGACGTAATGGCCTTCTACGTTGAAATGGCTTCTTACTTCAATCTTTGTATTTTTTTTTTTCAATTCTTAAATTCGATTTTATACTTCCTGTATAATTAAACTACAAATCTGGAATTATTGTTTAATTACTCTTAATTTTTGGGTAAATTTTAATAATTTTTTGATCTCTTACACAAAATGCACTAAAAATTAAACATGTGACTGGACTTACTAAACTTAGGAAGGCACTTCCCAAATCCAACTCCCATAATACATTCTAACATATATTTAGATCCGACAACATGAAATAATTACTTCTTTGGATTCCTTAATTTTGATACTTAAAATACCCTCATCATACCCACTTATAAATTTTTAACTAACAAGGATAAATATGTAAATTAAAACTCCTATACTTTAAGACTCACAAACTCACGTACGCTTTGCCAATTTCTCTCATTCTTCTTTAGATTGAAAACATTCAGTTTTGCTCTACATCTTCTTCTACTTTTAGACTTGGTTTCTAAACAATTTAAACAAACTTTATCAAAGGCTCCAAATGACTTTTCGGGTTCTATTTTTTGAAAGTTCATCTTTATTTTATTTTATTTTTCTTTCGTTTATCATTGACTTTCTTTGAGTTCTTACATGCCATGGCTGGTAAGTACTTACCATGAGTGAATGTAATTAGGGATTCAAAGGTGTTTGATGGTTGCTTATTACCCGTGCCATAGAAATTTCAAACAAGAGTGTTTGTGCTTGAACTGGCTTCTTGAGAAAGGATATTGGTAAGGCTCTTTCTTTTTCTTGGAATTTACGCTATTTTTGTAGAGGATTAGGCTACTTGGTTTTTAAAAAAAAAAAAAAAAAAAAAAAAAAAGAATTTACGCTTTAAAAAAAAAAAAAACTTTTTAGGGGTAGGAATTTAAGTTTTTTTTTTCTTTTCTAAATCTCTTCTTCCCTATTTGAAAAGTATTTTCTACTTACATTCAGTTACTCCTTAGTCCTTTCTTTCTTTCTTTCTTTTTTTTTTTGTTTTGTTTAACTTCTCAGATTCCTAAGGTACTCTACTAATAGATTTCTTTAAATCCTAACTATTTTTTATCATAATGTCACACTAATTTGCCTCTCTCTTTTTTCACGTTCAGACTTGCTTCTTTTTTTTTTTTTTTAATAGAAATCCTTAAATTTAGGTTTCTTTTTTCAGTTTCTTTTCAAGTTCTATTTTTTTTTTTTAAATATTTTTTCACGGTCTGGTTCATCCGATTCTTTGGTAAGGATGAGGTTTTTTTTGTTTTGCTATATATTTTCACGTTCTTTTTCATTACATAAGGATGAGTTTTTATTTTTATTTTATAGAATTATTGATGTAGGCTACCCAGGATAAGGATAGGGTCACACCAATTCTCCAAGTTGATCTTTTCAATTTCCTAAAATTTAGCTCTTTTATTTTCTTTCAAAAACAGATATCCTAAAAATTAGGTTTTTTTTTGTTTTGTTATATTTCTTTTCACGTTCATTTTTATTCTGTACATATGGATGAGTTTTGTTTTGGATAGAATTATTGATGTAGGTTATAGTGGGATAAGGATAGTTTTTTTTTTTTTTTTTTTTTTTTTTTTAATTTAATTTTTTTAATTTGATTCAACTTACGGTGGGTTTTTGTTTTGATAATTAGGGTTGTTTTGAAAACATGAGTTAGTGGGAGAGTGTTTTTTTATTTATTTTTTTTTAAAAATACTTATCCTTATCCCAATCTTTTCAAATACTACACCGCGGTCAAAAAATAAATTACAGTTATTTCTTATCTCTTAAACAAAGAAATGCACATTTATTTGTATATATTAAGATGATTCAGAAAGTTAGTTATTGCTTCTTTTTTTCTGTCAAAAATACCCCTA
This sequence comes from Quercus dentata, assembly GCA_028216015.1. Classification (NCBI taxonomy): domain Eukaryota; kingdom Viridiplantae; phylum Streptophyta; class Magnoliopsida; order Fagales; family Fagaceae; genus Quercus; species Quercus dentata. The sequence goes on along the minus strand of CP116453.1, from coordinate 896,738 downwards.
AATTAATTAACCAACAACTTAAAAATGAAGTTAAAATAGTAAATTGGAAAAAAAAAGTTAGTTATTGCTTTTTTTACAGTAAAAAATACCCCTACCTAAAACTTAAAAACGGGGTTAAAATAGTAAATTGACAAAAATAATAAATTCCTACTTCTATGTTGAAATGCCTTCTTACTTCTAATAAACTCCTACTTTTACGTTGATTTAAATTTCTACTTCTACTCACTAACTCCCTACAAAGTATGATTACTCTTTTGTTAGTTTTAAAACTCCTCCAACCTACAAAACTTGCCCCCATGATTCTTTTTTTTTTTTTTTTTTACTTCATCACGATGTATTTGTACCTGTTTTCTTTTGTTTCTCCACACATGATACTCATCACACCCCTAGGTTTTTTTTGTGATTGGAAAATGTAGTAATCCCAAATTATAATAAATGCTCTAAATTAACTCTTACCCAAAAAATAGAAAAAGTTTTTATCAATGACCATTTACCATCGTTGAAAATAAGTAACACCATATTATATAGAAGTTGCCCCTCAAAAAAAAAAAATTATATATTTATACATATATATATATATATATATATATATATATATATATTTATATATTATATAGAAGCTACAGTATTTCACAAGCCAAAATACGTTACATGCTCTCTTTCTCACTCTCATTTGTACCTCACGTCGGAAACCCAATTGGCTTGGTGGTCGCATTTTCTCACAGGTTCTCTCTCTTTGCATTCCTTATTCGATTCTTGTTGAGAAAACTTTCTATTTCTCTATTATTTTCTTAGCAACCAAACAAAGTTCTTGGCTTCGGTTAATTTCTCTTTGCTTTAGATTCACCATGCTGGTACCATTACGTCTAGATCTTCTATATATTCACACTTTCCCCAATCCAATCCCTTTGATTAGGTATCTTCTATATGTTCATTGATTAATTCAATTGCTTAGTCTCCATAAAAACCCAACCTTCAATCTTTGTATTCTTTTTTTTCAATTCTTAAATTCGATTTTATACTGACTGTATAATTAAAGCGCAAATCTGGAATTATTGTTTAATTACTCTTAATTATCACAAAACCCATCAATATCACTCTTTTACAATGTGCAATAAATATCACTCTTTTACAATGTGCAATAAGAAGGCCATTACGTCTAGATCTTCTATATATTCACACTTTCCCCAATCCAATCCCTCCGATTAGGTATCTTCTATATGTTCATTGATTAATCCAATTGCTTAGTCTCCATAAAAACCCAAAAATTTCAGCCAAAAAAATAGCTCAAAGCCTAAAAAACAGAAAATTTCCTTCTCCCCAAAACCAAAACCCGATAAAAAAAAAAGAAAAAACACTCTCCCTCTTAAGCACAAACGCAGTAACACAGACTCATCAAACTCCCTCATCTGGGATTTTAGAGTTGTTATTCTATTTCATTGTTAATACCGATGGCTATAGGTGTGTCTCTTTGTTAATAACTTTGTTATGTTATTTTGTTTCATTATAGCCCAATTTAATAGGTGTGTCTCTTTTCTTATCTTTGGGTTGCTATTGACGGCTATAATAAATTTTTGGACTTGGATATGTGACTTTTTGTTAGAATAATACACCTATTGGTATTTAATGCAAGTTTCTTAAAGTTTATGTTGGTTGAAACTTGGATTCTTATTGTTGTTAATTGTTCTGTTGATGGGGAGCATTTTAATTTTCTTTGTAGGATTGCAAAAATATGTCTTTAACTTAATGGAATTCCTCGTGGGATGTAATGATAGTGTTGGGTAGTTGGGGAAACACCACTTTTGAAATTTAAAAATCTTTAAGCAATATTAAAAAAAAAAAAGGGCTTTAAACCATGGTTTTTTTTTTTTCCAAAGAAGTAGTGGTTATTATAGTTTATGATGGAAGCCATGAGATCAAGCTAACTTGAGTGTATGTCAACTGTTTACAAAGTGAAACAACTATTATTGATAACGGTTTCAATATATTTTCCATAGTTTGTCAACATATTAATATTGAGAGATTTTATATTGCCATGGAGACCTCTTGAGAAGATGTTAACAACAAAAATTTGAGTTAAATTTTATTTAGGTTTTGTTATTTTGGGTTAATTGAAAGGTGGAGATATAATTGAAAGGGTTTTTTTGGTGTTGGTTTGATAGTCTCCCTCAAATGTGTGGGAATCTTTGATGGTGAGCATGCTTAGATTGGAGGATTTTGTGTTGATAAAGGAATTTGGGTTAGGGTATGGTGGCAGACCTATGTGTTTTTGTTTTTTTTTTTTTTAATGGTTTTTGCTTTGTTTCTTAGTTTTAGATGGTTTATCCATAATCACCGTTCTTTATTTGAAGCTTGAATGTTGTAGTGTAGTCATTTGACAAATGCAAATTAATTGTAGTTAATTTTGTTGCTTTTAAATTTAAAGGTGTTAAAATCTGTTGAATAAGTTATAATGATTATTGCAATAGAATAAATGCTTTCTAAATCAAACAACTACAAGATTGTGCTTTATGTTTACTTGGGATTTTCATTTGAATAAAGCAAATTGATTTATAAGGCAAGCGTATTATGGTCAAGGGTGAAAGTTTTAAATTTAAATATTGTCTTGACTTTTGGATCTTTGGGGCATATTTTGATACAATTAGGCAAGGTCACTGTGCAGAATCCATTGTGTCATTTAGAGTACAAAATATTTACATTTCATACTATGAAAATTGAGTGCAGTTGATTTATGCTTGGTAAAAAATTTATGTCTATTCTGTGAAAGTCCTCTATTGTTGTTTGGATTATTTTTTGTTTCTTTTCATGCCAACATGGTCTGTGGTCAGAATCGATGGAATTGAGAGAATTTAGTTGAATTCAAGGCGACAACCCTCCTAAACATTATTAGACAAGAAGAGAATAGTTTTTTATGGAATGATATTTGCTGCCTCTTATTGCTTGAGCAATAGCTTAAGTACAACTATGACAAATTCATTTAAAGCTATTAAAGATGTGTGTTTGAGACTTATTAAGTTATGTTACAAAGTGAATATTTTATATCAATATCTATTTGTTAGCATGTGTTTGAAAATTTTAGGATAAATGAGTTAGTGAACTATAATTTGTTATTTTTTGCTTTCCAAATTACAAGTAGTGATATATCCTATTAAATTGGTACCGCTTTCTTCTTTTTTATAATAAATAAAAAAATTGAAAAAATTTGTTCTTCCATTAGACCTTTAAAGCTTTCAATTTGAAACTTTTGTTGTGAAAAATAAGTGGTAGTGATGTTTGTGGTAGATTTGATTTAGGATTGAGGTCAATCTCGATGCCATGGTTAGTTTTTTATATCGTATGTACTTTGCGTATAGTTTATTGTTTATGATGCTTTGTTTACTCACCTATTTAGAGTAACGTTCATGTTACAAACATCTCAGAATTTGGAAGCCCATTTTGAAGAATGTTAGCACTCTAGCAGAGAAGTTCTACATGGAAGTCACACAAGATTTATGTCTATCTGTACTCCCTCAAATAGCAGCATAATTAGGTAGGATTTCTTACGATTTTTGTTATCATTGTTGCTAGGCTGAAAGTATTTAATGAAATAGAAATTTTTTTGAAAGGTTTGGATTGAAAGTTGCTTCTATAACTTTGAATCTAAACCCTTGAATAAAAAAAATTGGAAAAAAAAAAGTCAAAATGTCAAAATTGTTGTGAGAGAATTTCACTCTACAATAACCTAGTGGTATATTACATGGAATCTTCATTCATGAACGGGTGCATGGAATCTCCATTCATGAACGAGTGATGTTTAAGGATGTAAAAACCAATTAACTAAATTGTTTGATGAACATATACATTACAATCTATAATATAAGCCAAGAAATAGCAAATGAAAAGGAAACATAGAATATAAAGGCATCTTTAAAGATTTTGCATTAGTACCAAGAAATATATTCACACAGACTATTAAAGAAAAAACAAACACAAACACAGATCATACACAAACTACTATTAAAGAAAAAATACAAAAACTAAAGAGAGAAAGCTATGAAGAGAAATTTTCGTACCTTGAGAAAGAAGTGTTTGTAACAAAAGAATAGTTTGTGGCAACACACGTAGGTTTATACATATATAGGAGAATAAGTCGGCACCTCCTTCATTGTGAAGGAGTTTGCATTGCATACAAACATGATTTAGAGACTTCCACGCCACTCCAATAAAATCCAATTCCTAATGGGACTCTTAATTCATGGCAACCGGCTAAGTGACATTAATCTTACTATACATATCTATATATGATCTTCTAATATCTATCATATAAAATTAGAATTTTTGTTTTTTTTTTTTAAATAATGTTGACGTGGAAAAAGAATCTGAAATAAAAAGAATATAAAATAAAAAGAAAAAGAAAATAGTGAGGTAGAAAGAGGAAAGATATCTTTCCAATGTGGGACAAAAGAATTCAAGCCAAAGGCAAGGCAAGGCAATCAAGCCAAAGACAAAGGCAGAGAATTCTTAAGTACCTACAACATATATATATATATATATATATATATATATATATATATATATATATATATATTTATATAGATTAGACTAGATTTTAGATTATGCAGGTGAAGGCCATCAATGCTGGGCTAGGTGTCTCTCAACTCTTAAGACAAGACTCCTTTAACTGTGCACCGTGGCCTTTCTTCGTCCGCACAAGTCCTTCAGCTATGTTACAAAGTGGTTTGGTAAATTTATTAGATTGTGTTACAACTTTTACAAGTCGTTTGAATGTCTGAATGTGGTGGTGTGGTGCTGCCACCCACGGACATAGATAGCTCTCTGTAGTATGAAGTGCCTTTCTAAGTTTCTTTTTTGATACACGATATAATTTTTACTTTAATCTAATCTAAATATATATGTGTGTGAAGCTCCTTCTTGGAGACTCAAACTCCAATTCTTGCCTCCTACACCTTAAAAGCTTTTATACCTGTGGCAGTGCCTTTCTAAGTTTCAAACCTTCTATTTTGTAATCAATAAATTTTTTTTTTTTTTTTTTTGATAATCTAATCAATATTTATTTAGTAGCTAGTCCATCCCCCCATTAATTGTCAACAGTGTCAATCATGAAATCTTAATGTTTTATGCAGTGGCGTCCTCCTTCATTGCCTGGTTATGCTGACTATGTCTAAATTAGCCCTGTGACCACCATGTGATGCCTAGAATGCAACTCACCTTTCAAACAAAACATATCCAGTAGGATGCTCTTCATTTGAAATGGATCTTGTTCCCTCAGGTTGATTCGGTCATCAACACATCCATTCTCCTATCATTGTAACTTAGCACCATCCCATGTAAAATAAATAAATAGCCTCATGAGATGAGAAGTTGCCCCTACTCTTATCATCAGTGAAGAGAAATGGTGATCTCACCCCAAGAAAAACAAGCATTCTCATGAAAACATATAACAGAATTCTTAAATTTCAAAGGAATTGCAAATTTCCACAAACATGAAAAAGGCAGCCTGAATAAGAGAATACAAGGCACAAATTAACCAAGAGAAGCCTCTCAAGTCACAACTTAATATAGCCTCAAATGGCAACTATCCGTGTAAGTTAAATGGCCTTGTTATGCTTAAAGACGTCAATAAACTTATTCTGACTTCCAAAGGAGTATCACAGAAGTGCTTGAAATCCCCATTTATGGATCAAACACATTAGGGTTTTCATAATATTCATCTCCATACCAACAGTGACAGTTGCTGGCTCTCATTCATTGAACAAATCCACAAGGCATTCCTTCAGTGCATAATGTAGTGCAACAAACATCTTTTTCCTTAACAGTTTCAAAGTTTCCTTTGGCCTTTTGAACTTTTACAAGCTCTACGAAAAAATATAACTGGATGTTAAAGCCTGCAATAGTCTTTGGTCTAATTGCTTTAGAAGTTTATTTCACGCCTCTCTGCAAAAAATTTCCCTGTTACTGCCTGGTCAGGGAGCAGGGCAAGCCATACTCCAGTATCAGCTCCTTCCTCGACTGAAATGTTCCCAGCATAACCTGTCATAGCAGTCTTCACCCAGCCCGGGCAATAGCAGTTAATATAAATTTTGTGACCATCTGGCCGGTCAGAGAGTACCTTTGCCATTAGCCTGGTGTAAGCATTAATTGCAAGTTTCGATACTGAGTAGTCAGTAAATGTTTGAGGCCAGCCACCTGATGTCCAAGTGCTGTCTTCTACTTGCTGTAAAAAATTAGATACAGTCCTATCAATCAGTTCCTCTGTGAGTGAGTCCAAATTGCCTAGTTCTTCTCTCAAAGTCACATCTTCAATCCTCTGTCAGACTCAACACAAGGGGGAAAACTTCAGTCAGGAGACTGTAAGTAGTTTCATGTGGAGCTTTGAAAAAATAAAATTCTCCATGGAGCTTGCAAGCATCACAAATGAAAAGTTACTTGAGACTAATCTTTTACACAGCCTGTTATTTTTCAAGTAGATAGCATTACAACATACCACTTACCACATGGTATCTCTTACCCTTTAAAAAAAATGCAGAAAAAGGACAGCAGAAGTTCAAAAGAATTCAAATTTTATTGAGGAATAAGCTAAGAAAACAGAGTTTCTGACTAGAAACTTACATGCCAGAATTATTTGAGTAAAAATGAGATGAGTAAGAAGAATAAAAAGCATTCTACATTTAATTAGGCATAGCCATTGGTATAAGAGTCAATGTATTCTGCCATAGCTGTGGCAGTAAGATCGTGATTGGATAATACGTCCACTATTAGTAGATAAAACGATATTTTCAACTTCTAATCCCAATCCAGCCAGTTACATCTCCTAGCAATTAGACATCTACCGCATCACATGGCATAACATGTATCTACATTTACTTGTTAAGTTATCTGACTTAAAATATAGAATATGCACCTCTTCACAGATATACGAAGCAAGCATAGTATAGTCACAATAGGAGGCTAATGGACCTTAATTTCCATCTGGGAAATCAGACAAGGTTGAAAAGCATTTTTGAAAATTTTTTATCAACATACATTTACAATATAAATCTTCAACTTCAAGACTATATTTTTTTTTGATAGATAACTTCAAGACTATATTTCCAGATCAGAAATCCATCCCAACAGGCAATCCCAAGAGAGAGAGAAAGTAAAGCACAATAAGAGCTTTTACTTACATTTCTTCTGCCATTCAATCTACCTAACCGTGAGCTCACACTAACAATTCGAGCACCAGCTGTAGAAGGCTTCATCATGGGTATCATAGCTTCAGTCATATTTTTGGTGCCAAAATAATTGGTCGTAATAACCTTCCGGGCATATTCGACTGAATTATCAGACCCAAGATTGAAATTAACACCTGCGTTATTTACCTGCAAAATATCTTTTTGCATTATATTGGCTATCATATAAGTACATCTTAAAAACAATGACAGAGAAATTTGAAATAAAAAAGGTTGCACCATTTAGTACTGGTCTTTTAAATTTTAGTTCCTGTCCAAGATTCATGTGTAGCATTTTACATGTTTAGCCAAGGATCAATTAAAGTTAAAGTCCCTTTCCTTTTGGCAAAGGCAAATCTAATGCAAACCAAAGTCATTTTACAAAGAATTGCAAGAAAAGAAAGGAGCAGCTGGCCTTGTAAGCTACACATATACATAACACAGAAAAAAGAATGTTTAATAAAACAACAACAACATAACCAATCCTTAGTTCAAAAATTTTGGTATCAATAAAACAATAGATAGAAAATTATGGTATTGGGAGCTTACCAGAATATCTAAACCACCATAGTTTTGTTGTAGCCAGTCAGAAAACTGTTTCCTAGATAAATGATCTAAGACGTCAAGTTGATGGAAGACAACATTGAGACCACCTTCTTGTAAGACCCGAGCTGCTTCAAGCCCAACATTACTGTCTCTTGATGTCAATATGACAGTCAATCCATGCGATGCAAGCTGTCTAGTGATCTCAAATCCAATTCCTCTATTAGCACCGGTTACCACTGCAATGGTTTCTGAGGACCACCACCTATAAAAAAAAAATAAATACACCCAAAAGAGATATATATAATTAGAATACCATCCTTTATTTATTACCAAGAATAGTTTAGAAAGTGGTGGGTAATATAAATTTTGGATGAAGAAGAAGAAGAAGAAGCACTCCAAGGACACCAACTGAGTCGAAGTATGAACAAGATTTCAACCATGTTTACCTGGACCTGCAAGTTTGAAACAATCCTACTTCCTGCACTTTCTGATCAACCAGGAGGGTTAATAGGGTAGAAACCTAGTTTCGAAATGGTGAAAAAAAAAATTGGGATTTTCATTTTGGGCACGCAAACTGAGGCAATAGCATTGAGTTACGAGGCTGAGGCTGAGGCTGAGATAATAAAAAAAAATGTACAAGGATGGGGAAAATGTAGAGCAACAAAAGAACATATTATTCTTTGTATTCACTAATTTAAATGAATGGCTGCTGGTATTCTTCATTAGACTAGGTTGCTATGCTGACGCTGTTTTTATGGTTATGCAATTTTGGAATCGAAATGGTTTTCCTTTTCCTAATTCAGCCTTAACTTAAAAGAAAAAGAATATGGATTGTTCAAAACAGATGAGATGAATCAAAAACATACAGAACGAACAAATGATTGCGATTGCGATTCGATTCATTTAAAAAAGAAAAGAAAGAAAAAGAAGACCTCTGGTGATCGGAATAGGGAATGGTCCTGAGAAGGGAAATTTCTTGCATTCTCTTTTCTCTTCTCTCCTTAGCTCGTTCTTTGCTTCCCATCGGAGCTGCTGCGTTGAGATTGAGATTGAGATTTATGTCTATCTATGACTATGAGTATGAGTATGATTATGAGAGATGAGAGATGAGAGATGAGATACACCACCACCGGTGCGCCTGGTCTTATGGTCTGTTATTATTATACAACCCCTATAATTTAGGTCAATACTCTTCTAATAGCAATACCCGCCCTTTTCTCACCATTTCATTTTCATTTTCATTTTTGCCCCCTTTTTTGGTATATCAGAAATTCACTGTACTTCCATCCACGCCACAACGACGCGTGGACGCATATGCTCAACTCGGCATCATTTTTACATGCCTTCATTCTCAATTTTTGGTTTGGAGTCTCCACTCATATCAGGTGGGTCGGCTTCAGTTCACGTAACTTGCCAGGGAGAACCTGACCCAACTGAGTATTTGGGTATATGTTCAGGTCGGTATTGGGTTGGGTCTTTGTTTTTTTGGGCCTATTTTAGGCTTTGGATTCTTTCCTTATAAAATTAAATCTGAAAATTAATAATGTTTGGCCTTTGTTTTTTTTTTTTTTTTTTTCCTACCTTTCATGTAAGAAATTAATTAATTATTTTTTTTTTATGTGAAAATCGGAATTTCATTTAGAGTATGTTTGGTATCTTGAATGTAAATTACATTAGAAATAGTAATTTTTATTATTGGGAATAGAAGACATTGTAATAGAATAACTATTACTATTCATAAGTTTGGTTGTTACATATTGAAAGCTTGTAAAAGATGATATATAAAGAAACTTATATTTTTAGAAATATATTAATTTTAAAACCTATTATATGCACTAAGAAATGACTATTACATTCATTTTAAAGAGGAATAGCTATTCTTCAATTTAAAGAATAATTATTCCAATGTAACAACTAATCCATGTAATAAAGATGCAACCAAATGATGAATTGATATTACACATGAATAACTATTCCATTACGGGAGTTATTACAGCGTACCAAACGTACCCTTAGACAAGGATAAAAACATTACATCTTGAGACACAAGGTGTTCAACAATACAAGGTGTTTCCTCTATTCAAGAAATAAAATTAGGAATGTCCCTAGCATATTGGGCTAGAGTATTTCTAGAGTGTGGGACATGTAGAAAGCGCACCGAGCGAAACCGGTAAATCTCAAACAGAGAACCCAAAATGTTATTAGCAATTTGAATGAGAGGAGCTGAAATACCCCTTAAGGCATTCAAAACCACCTGGGAATCACCCTTAAAGATAGCCTCCTGGATCCCCATGTCCCAAGCAAACGCAATCGCTTCATTCATAGCTTTCGCTTCCACTTCAAGGGGTCCCAAAGGAACTTGCAATTTCTTGCTCATTGCCACTACTACTTTGTACCATGATGATGATCTTGAATAATGATACCAAGTCTAGCCTTCTTTTACCTCTCAAACACAACACCATCCACATTAACTTTGTACCATAGTGGTGCTGGGAGCTACCATACCGCTTCGGTCATGTCACGATAAGGTCGGATATTGTGGTTGGCCATTAGAACTCTTCCGAAAGCCTTTGGTCCATCAAGGCTAGCATAGTCGCTAGTTTTCTCGCCTTGACCATTCTCGAACTACATTTCGGTTCGACCATATTCCCAAGTCGTGGTGACCATGAGACTGATTAATTCAATATAGAACAGTTAAAGTTATCCAAAAAAGCAATTGAACTAATTAAAGCTACAATTTCAATAATTAGAAAAAAAAAATCATATACGATTACATCCCTATTAGGATAAATTTAAATTCTTATAATATATTTGAGGCTAAAATGCAAAACTGGCCATTTAAGTTTAGATTTTATTTTAGTCCCCTAACTTTGATTTCGTTCTGTGGTGGGTAAAATCTGTCAGGTGATGTTGGGCCGTAGCTCATGTACCAAGCCCAGCCACGATAAAGAAGAAAAGGCATGGGCGTAGGATATCCCGTCCCAACCATGATGGGCCGGGCTTGCTAAGGGGCGTCCGAGGAGGAACACCTCCTCGAACTCGCCTGATAAGTGTCCAATTTGCACTCCATACCCGGCGAAAGGTCACCCAATACGAAGAAACAAAGGCGTGACGCTCAGGAAGGGGGGACAATCACAATCGCCGCATTAAATGCCAAGGAACTACTTTTCCAGTCGCATTAATGTGGAAGGGACAGGAACGCAGAATCATCTTGGCCAGTGCAACTCACAGAAAAGAGGGAGGATGGCCTATGGGACAGGCACTCGAGTGGAGGGTCGGATGACCGACAAGTGTAGGGTCATGATCTCGGGAAGGATGCTATATAAGAGAAGGAGATTCCCATGGAAAAGGGATCGCAAGCAGAAAGAAGAAAAGATAAAGAAGGAGAAAGGAGATAGAAGTAGAAGGAACAGACCTCGGGGACCGTTACTCCAAAAGCTTGAAGGAATATCCTTACGTCCAACTAGTTGCATGGCTTGGTCGTAACTTCGTTTCTCCTGTCAAAGACCTAGTTCTGTAACCTACTCTCTACAAATTCATTGTTGAGGGACTTTTGGGCCAGAATCTCTCACCTGTTGGGCCTGAGCCCCAAAATCGTCACCCTACAATTGGCGCCGTCTGTGGGAAGAACTCGTGTCTCGACAAGTGAAACAGCAAGGGATGGAAGGATCAGGTCCGCGCCAAGCCGGACGCGTGAGAATCTCAACGACAGGACAACTTTGTAAACCTTGAACGAGCAAAGGACCAAGATAATCAACGAGAGGGAAGTGTGAACACCACTCACACAAGTAGAAGTCGCTCGAAAGGGAAAGACCATGTGTCCCACCAAAGACAACGAGCGGAAGGCTCTACAAAGAAGAGATCGAGGATTTGAAGAAAAGGTCTGCGTCGAGCCCAAAGAAAAACGTCCTTCGCCCATTTCGGATACTAGCAGTGGTGAGGATGATGAATACGCAGACGAAGGACGAGGACCCCTCCGAGCGAGACGTTCTCCTATGAGGAAGAGCGGCCTCACAAACGCGGTCGCAAAAGCCCACCTTACCAAGGCTTGGTCAATGACGCCATGAGCAAGGCTCGGATCGAATCTCCCGGCCGCCATTTACCCGTAGAATAGAGCGGGCGGTGCTCCTCGACGATTTAATCAGCCAATGTTTACCTCAGACAATGGTCAAACCGACCCGGTGGAGCACGTGAGCCGTTCAACCAAAGGATGGCCGTCCACCAGGGACGAGGCGTTAATGTGTAAAGTGTTTCCATCAAGCCCGGGGGCCCCGGCCATGAGATGGTTCGATGCCCTCCCACCAAACTCCATAGACTCCTTTAAACAGCTTGACGCAGCTTTTGGCTCCCGCTTCATCACCAAAGACTAGAGTCCCTCGGCCCCTCGATTCCCTTTTATCCCCTGTCCATGCGAGAAGGAGAAACGCTCAAGGCCTACTCGGACAGATATTGGGAGATGCATAACGAGGTAGAAGGAAATCACGATGATGTCGCCATCGATTGCCTTTAAAAGGGGCTTGCCGACAGAGCATGGCTTGAGAAAGTCTCTTACAGGGAAGCCAGACCACCGGCGTGCGGCAACTTATGGACAGGATAGACAAGTATAAAAGAGTCGAGGAGGACCAAAGAAACCGGGAAGGGAAAGGCGAAGTTTGTCCCCCAAGAGAGAAGGGACTTCAGGTCGGACCGTTCAAGAATGATAATAAGCCAAGAAGAGATTATACGGAACAATCGGGATCTACAGGGGCTCAGGTGGTCCACGCTGTGTTCCGAGAGCCATTACACGTGATCATGGAGAAAATAAAGCACGAACCCTTTTTTCAATGGCCAAATCGGATGGCAGGTGACCCTTCAAAACGCAATCAGAACCTATATTGTGCGTATCACCAAGAGCCTGGTCATGTCACCGACGAATGTAGGAATCTGAAAAACCATTTGGATCGACTCGTCCGAGAAGGAAAGTTAGGGCATCTGTTGCAACGCCCGAGCAAATCAAATGTTGATACCAGGCAAAGCACCTTGAGGCCACCCATCGGCACGATAAATGTCATTCTTGCCGCACCTGGGAGAACCGGTTCCGGCCCATTCGCAGTAATGTCGGTGGGTAGGTTCCCGGCAGAGCTGGCGAAAGGGAATCCAAAAGGGCTAGAGGGAGGGCCCCGCCATTAATTGGATTCACGGAGGAGGACAAGGAGGGAACTATTCAGCCCCATGACGACGCCCTAGTCGTGACACTCTTAATAGGAGGTTATAACGTGAAGAGGGTGTTGGTTGATCGGGGTAGCGCCGTGGAGGTGATGTATCCGGACTTATATAAGGGGCTGAATTTAAAGTAGGAGGACCTGCCGCCATACGATGCTCCTCCGCTTAGCTTTGAGGGAAAAATCGTCATCCCTAAGGGCATGATCAGATTGCCTGTGCAAACAGACATAGAAGTAGTGGAAGTGGACTTCATCGTGGTGGACGCATACTCACCCTATACGACTATTGTGGCACGGCCATGGCTTCATACGCTAGGGGTCGTGTCGTCTACCCCGCACCAGAAAGTGAAGTATCCATCGAGGGCCGAATCAAAGAGATAGTGGGGATCAAGGAATGGCCAGCGATGCATGGTGTCGGCAATTGCTCGACAATTAAGCAACGCGCCTTCCACTCCAACCGGAATACCTTATAGCAATCAAGAACCCCGGTCCTAGCTACAGGTAATGAAGGACCGCCATGGAGGTGAGTTGTGAAGAGTGGAGAAAGTGCTCGTCGGATCGGACCCCGAAAGATTTTTCCAGATTGGCTCGGAGCTACCAGCACAGGAGAAGTCGGCGTTAATTAATTTTCTGCGCCGAAATGAGGATGTATTCGCTTGGGATCCTTATGAAGCCCCTGGGGTTGACTCAGACCTAACACGCCATCACCTTAACGTTAATCCCGCCATTACCCCAAAGAAGCAGCCCCCTCGGCGCCCGTCAAGGGAGCATGCAGACGCTGTGAGGGAAAAAGTGGCGAAATTGAAAAGAGCTGGGGCTATCAAGGAAGTGTTCTATCCCGAATGGTTGGCGAACACAATCGTGGTGAAGAAGAAGAGCGGGAAATGGCGAGTCTGTGTGGACTTCACGGACTTAAACAAGGCTTGCCCGAAGGATCCTTTCCTAATGCCGCGGATAGACCGGCTGGTCGACGAATCGTCGGGCATCCCCGAGTGAGTTTTTGGACGCTTTCGGGCTACCATCGATATCCTTGGCCGCGGAAGACCAGGAAAAAATGCGCTTTGTCACCCCAATTGGCAACTATCATTACAAGGTGATGCCTTTTGGCCTCGAAGAATGCCGGTTCGACCTATCAAAGGATGATGACTAGGATGTTTGAACAACAGATGGGAAAACTGCCGAGGTGTATATAGACGATATGGTAGTAAAGAGCAAATTGGTGATCTGACCACATCGGGGACCTTGACGAGGTGTTTCACGTTCGAGAAGGTACAGGCTACGATCGAACGCATCCAAGTGCTCATTTGGAGTGGGATCGGGAAATTCCTTGGCTACATGGTAACCCATCGGGGATCGAAGTTAACCCCGACCAAATAAGGGTCATTCATAGTATGCAACCTCCTCGGAATCCCAAAGAAGTCCGAAGCTTACCGGTATGATAGCAGACTTTGAACCGATTCATCTCCGCTCGGCGGACAGATGCGAACCTTTTTCCTCCTATTGCACAAGTGGAAGGGTTTGAGTGGATCAAGAGTGTGATGTAGCATTCCAACAGCTCAAGGCATACCTCGCCCGACCTCCTATCATGTCCGATCCCGAGGCCGACGAGGTGCTCTATGCATACATCGCGATCGCCGATCACGCGGTTAGCCTAGTACTCGATCCGAGAGGACAACGCACGCAACGGCCCGTGTATTACGTAAGCAAGTCGCTACAGGAGGCAGAGACCCGGTACCTCCCCCTCAAAAAGGCAATCATGGCCGTCGTGCAAGCTACAAAGAAGCTTCCCCACTATTTTCGTGCACATACAAAGTGGTTGTGCTAACCTAGCTTCCATTGAAATCAGTCCTCCTTAGCGCCGACTACACCGGGAGAATAGCTAAATGGAGGACCATCTTGAGCGCCTTTGACATCAGATATATGCCACGCACCGCCATAAAAGGTCAAGTCCTCGCCGATCCGGTAGCTGAATTTGCGGAACCAACCTTGAAAGGGGTAGAAGTGTCGGAATCACCGAGCGACGATAGGAGATTGGTCGCGATTTCTGTGCGAGAGCACGATGAGTGGAGTGCATACATTGATGGTGCAGCAAACCAAAAGGGCTCCGGAGTGGGGCTCGTTCTAATCTCTCCCGAGGGTATAACCTTGGAAAAGTCGTTGAGACCGGGATTCTCGGCAACGAATAACGAAGCCGAGTATGAGGCAATGTTGGAAGGGATGTCGATGATCCGGAGGCTGGGTGGGAAGTGCGCGAGCGTATTCTCGGATTCGAGACTCATAGTGGGGCAAGTAAGCGGGGAATTGGAGGCGAAAGATGAAAGAATGCAACGGTATCTTGCCCGAGCTAAACGCCACGCGCCCACTTCGAGGACTTCCGTTTAACGCATATACCCGTAAGCGGGGAATACCCACGCCGATTCTCTCCGGCAACACGGCCACATCCTCGGCTCACCCCCTTCCGCGGGTTATTTTGGTCGAGGACCTCTCGCCGCCCCACGGAAGAAGAGGCTAACAGATTCGGGCACACACAACGTCGGCGAGGGGCCAAGTGGATGGACCCTCTTGTCCGATTCTTGAAGAATGATCTGCATCGGACGACAAAGTCGAGGCCGACAAAATCCGGAGGAGAGCTTCCCGATTCTCGGCTGTCCGAGGACTCAAAGCTCTGAGACGTTCATTCTCGGGGCCATACTTGCTGTGTGTACACCCCAGGTGCAAATCGAACTCATTCTGGAGGAGTTGCACGAGGGGATCTGTGGGAGCCATACGGGGCCGGTCCCTCTCCCTGGGGCTATGACGCTGGGTTCTTGGTGGCCGAACATGCACAAGGAGGCTCGGAATATGTGAAGAAGTGTGACCAATGCCAACGGTTTGCTCCAAATATACATCAGCCGGGTGGGGTACTTAACCCATTGTCCAGCCCTTGGCCATTTGCACAATGGGGCCTAGACATATTAGGTCCGTTTCCCAAAGCTGCCGGAACAAGAAGTTTCTTCTCGTCGGCACCGATTACTTTTACGAAATGGGTCGAGGCCGAGGCGTTGGCAAACATTAGGGATGTGGATGTCAAGAAGTTTATCCGGAAAAACATCGTCACCCGATTCGGTACCCCACACACCCTAATCTCGGACAATGGCCTGCAATTTGATAGCAAGGCCTTTAGGAAGTATTGCGTTGAATTGGGGATTGTCAACAGGTACTCTACACCAGCCTATCCGAGAGTAACGGACAAGCCGAGGCGATTAATAAAACCATAGTGAATGGGCTGAAAAGGAGGTTGGACGACGCGAAAGGGAGGTGGGTTGAAGAGCTCGCCCATGTTTTGTGGACATATCGCACCACGCCCCCGATCCACGGGAGAAACCCCCTTTTCATTGACCCACGGGGCCGAGGCCGTCATCCCGTTAGAGATAAACTTTCCATCCCAGAGGACTACTACATTCGACCCAATTGTTAACAACGGGCTTTTAGAAAAAGGCTTGGACCTCCTTGAAGAAAGAAGGGATTGCGCGATGGTGCATATAGCTCATTATCAACAAAAGCTCAAGCGGGGCTATGACGCCAAGGTAAAGCCGAGACCCTTGACGCCTTGGGACCTAGTGCCGAGGAAAGTCCCGGGCAATGCGAGGAATCCCGCATGGGGAAAGCTCGGACCAAATCGGGAGGGTCCATACCGTATCACCCTCGTAGCTGGTATTGGAGCGTACTATTTGGAAGACTTTGACGAACGTGTAGTACCACGCCCATGGAATGTAAATAACCCGAAAAGGTACTTTTATTAATGAGAAATACTTTACTTGATGTCGTTCTAATGTACAATTCGCAGTAAGTGTTAAAAGTAACCCAAGTCCCGCACGGCTCCTCGGACCACAGACTTGGGGGAAATTAACCACGCAACAACTCGCAGTAAGTGTTAAATAGAACCCAAGTCCCGCATGGCTCCTCGGACCACAGACTTGGGGGAAATTAACCACGCAACAACTCGCAGTAAGTGTTAAACACAGAACCCAAGTCCGCATGGCTCCTCGGACCACAGACTTTGGGGAAATTAACCACGCAACAATTCGCAGTAAGGAAAGTGTTAAACACGTAACCCAAGTCCCGCATGGCTCCTCGGACCCACGACTTGGGGGAAATTAACCACACGCAACAACACGCAGTAAGTGTTAAACAGTAACCCAAGTCCCGCATGGCTCCTCGGACCACAGACTTGGGGGAAATTAACCACGCAACAACACGCGGTAAGTGTTAAAAACAGAACCCAAGTCCCGCATGGCTCCTCGGACCACAGACTTGGGGGAAATTAACCACGCAACAATTCGCCGTAAGTGTTAAAATGTAACCCAAGTCTGCGTGGCTCCTCGGACCACAGACTTGGGGGAAATTAACCACGCAACAATTCGCAGATTAATGTTAAATGTAACCCAAGTCCCGCATGGCTCCTCGGACCACAGACTTGGGGGAAATTAACCACGCAACAATTCGCAGATTAATGTTAAAAAGAAATTAACCCAAGTCCCGCATGGCTCCTCGGACCAAAGACTTGGGGGAAATTAACCACGCAACAATTCGTAGTTAGTGTTAAATGTAACCCAAGTCCCGCATGGATCCTCGGACCACAGACTTGGGGGAAATTAACCATGCAACAATTCGCAGTTAGTGTTAAACAGAACCCAAGTCCCGCAGACGGCTCCTCGGACCACAGACTTGGGGGAAATTAACCACACAATTCTTTCGTCAAGGGTTAGCCGTTTATGATTCTCGAAAAGCGTTAAAGGGAGCCCAAGTCCCGCACGGATTCTTAGCCACGGACTTGGGAAAAATCAGCATTGTAATCATTGTTGCCCAATTACAAAGTGTCGCAATCCTAACGCAATCATTCATCATTGTTTGACTTTAAGCAAGAAAAGGATAAAACCGATATCCATTCATGATGAAAACAAAATAGAGTAAAGCAGCGATATATGTAATGAAAAGCTTTTGTCATATAATGTTCAAAGTAACTCGGATCGTAAATAGTAGCAAGGATCAAACAAAACGAAGTACAAAAGCGGAGATGCATTTAATTCCTATTCTACGTCCCTAAGGGCCTTGAGTTGGGGCAGGCCGATCATCCTTTGGGTTCTCCGGGCAATCTCTGGGGCTCGGGCAAGGATCTCGCCGATGCGAAGATCGTCTTCGGGAGATCGACCGTATAGCTTGCTCCATGCCCCCAGTCTCGGGAATGGTGGAATCTGCTGGAGGAGGCTCGGTGGAGGCGACCTCACCAGAGTCTCACGTATCTCCATGAGGGTAAAAGATGTTCTCGGCTTTCCCGAGATCGGGAATCTGCGGGGACGGCCGCCCGATCCATGGCTAATCCCCAAGTCGAGGTGACGTATTCCCTGCAGACGGTGGCAACTTCCTCGGCCAATCTCTCAAAGATCGTGAACCCCACGTTCATATGAAGCCGCCACAGCCTTCTCGGCAGCCTCCCTGGACAAGCGGGCTTCCTCCTTAGCCCTTGCAAGCTTAGCATTAAGCTCCGCAACCGCCTCTCGCTCGGCCGACAATCTTTCCTCAGAGTGTCGGAGCCGCTTGCGCAGCTCTTCGGCTTGCTTTTCAGCATTCTTCAGGCCAGCCTCTGCACTCGCATTGGCCTTCTTCACTTCTTTTAGCTCATGATCCCCGACGATCAAGATCTCGTTTGAGATAGCCCGCAGCCTCTCGGTATGTAATACGGATCGAGCCTCCTTATGCGCGTCCTCACGAGCTTTCTTGGCCCACTCCTCAAAGAACATAAATTTGTTGGGTGACCGCATCCGCACGAAAAAAAATAAAGACGATACCAGGATAAGACAAGAAGAAGGTTCTCAACACAAAGATAATATGGAAGATTCCACTTACCACAGCCATGTCCTTTTCAAAGTGACATGAAAAGCTCGGGCCGACGAATCTTCCCGAGGCCTTCCATATCACGGGGCAAGAGAAGAGGCTGCAACGCTTCACCATGAACGAAGCTTGCTCACGCTGGGACTCCCATAGGGTCGCATCCCGCAGGATTGAGCGCCATCTAGCTCGATCCGAGGAGACCATGTTCGTGGTCCCCTCCGAGTGACCGCCTCATCTCGGCTCTCGGTGGACCTGGTTCTTTTTTCTCGGGGCTCCTTCGTTTCCTTGCCCTTCTTTTTAGGCCCGGTTTTCTCACGGGCAACCTCTCCCTCCTCCGCCTCTTCTACAGGCCTTTTTCGCCTTAAGTTGGGCATAGGCTTGCCGCCGCATCCGACGAGGGAGGAGGAGGAGGAGCGGGGCTTTGGAAACGATCTGTCCTTTCGGGACCTCCTTAGAGGTCCGCCCTTTGGACTGTTGGATAGAAGACCCCTAAGGCCAGTCCTCTACTGGAGGTCCATTCCTTCTTCTTCTTCTTCTCGTGTCCTCGCCGATATCAGGTTGTGCAATGATCAAACCAAGACCGGGAGCCGCAGAGGCGCGGTCTAAATCAAAGCATCAGTCGGAGATCTCTACTACTCGACCAAGCCTCCCCTTCCTCGCAAATTGAACTGGTCTATCCGATCCTCTAAGGATGAATGTGAAGAGCCGGCCTCCTCCTCTTGGATAATTACTCAAGGAAAGGCGCGTTGGGAAGGTAAATCAATAGGAGGCAAGTCTTCATCGAAGAAGGAACCCTGGTATGGACACGTCAATCCGTGCTAATCTCGGACTACCGCCCTTATAGCTTGTCCGGCTTCTACCTGGGCTCGATTGAGCGGAGTGTAATCCAAAATCGAGGAGCCGATCCGTAGTTGTCCGTCCTCGCTAACAAAAATCTCGGACCTCAGGAGGTAATTTAGGGTAGGGATATTGACTAGGCTCACCGAGGAGTTGTTAGTCTCCGTCCGCAAAGGCCGTTAAAAGATTTATGTTAGTCCGAGGAGACATGCAACCAAGCCAACAAGTGTAAAATAAAAGAAAAAGGGAAAAGAGGTGGAGGAGCTTGAAACCAAAGTCCTCCCCATGGCATCTAGTTCTATGACACCCCCACTGGCTCCCCGCCCTAGTCGGACGGTGAAGGCCGTCATGCCACGGTCGAGAGACGATTAAATGGGCATCCTTCAAACCTTTGCTAGACTTTGAAAGGCAGGATATCAACCTCACTTCGTCAAACCCTAGACTTTAGATAGTATGTGTCGCCGAGCTTATGGCATTCATAAAGATGAACCACGCCGTGCCATGAGAGGCCGAGGTTCATCTGATCGTTCAGGGTTTCGATACACCCCTTAATCCGGAACAGATTAGCGGTGCAATGGTGGGGGGCCAACCTATGACCTCGCAGATAATCCCTAGTTATTCTCCTCATCGGAATAGTCATTCCTCCTTCCACGAAGGCTATCATTGGAATTGCGACTTCTCCTGTTCTCCGTTTGAGCAAAATTTCCTCCAGATGACAAGATCTAAACCCTACCTCCGGTGGGATACGATGCCATGCCTCGAAACCCGCCATACCGGCCGGAGAATCTACCATTTTCTCAAGCCTACCCATCCCCTCTAATCCTAAAAATAACTTGAAGGCAGTATGATTAATGAAGAGTAATGGAGAAGAAGCGAACTTACGGGTAAGAGGCTCGAAGGAGTCTTCAAGAGAATGGTAGCGGAAGCAAGAACGGATCAAGGAATAGGCTCGAGAAGTTCTGAATATTGGAAAGCTCGTCAAAAATGAGAGATGAACGCCCTCAAGACCTATTATACTCGGTAGAAGTTGAGCACGCGCGCTCGCGTCTAAGGCATGCGAAGCGCCGTCCACCGTAGATCCCGCCTCCAACCGTTGGATTGAGCGAGTGTAAAACCTCAAAAGTCTGCGGTTACTTCCCCCTGAGTCACCAATCGCCCACAAAGCATTAATGAAGCACGTAAAGGCGTGCCTTCCCCCCCTCCACGTGTGAAGCAGTGGTTCGCCACGAGCCGACTAGTGAGTATCAAAATCCCGCCTTTTCTCCTCGGACTCAGAAAAAGGCCGGCATTTTGAGGGGCTATTGTGGTGGGTAAAATCTGTCACCGATGTTGGGCCGTAGCTCATGTACCAAGCCCAGCCACGATAAAGAAGAAAAGGCATGGGCGTAGGATATCCCGTCCCAACCATGATGGGCCGGGCCTGCTAAGGGGCGTCCGAGGAGGAACACCTCCTCGGACTCGCCAATAAGTGTCCAATTTGCACTCCATACCCGGCGAAAGGTCACCCAATACGAAGAAACAAAGGCGTGACGCTCGTCGGGAAGGGGGACAATCACAATCGCCGCATTAAATGCCAAGGAACTACTTTTCCAGCCGCATTAATGTGGAAGGGACAGAACGCAGAATCATCTTGGCCAAAGTGCAACTCACGAAAAAGAGGGAGGATGGCCTATGGGACAGGCACTCGAGTGGAGGGTCGGATGACTGACAAGTGTAGGGTCATGATCTCGGGAAGGATGCTATATAAGAGAAGGAGATTCCCATGGAAAAGGGATCGCAAGCAGAAAGAAGAAAAGATAAAGAAGGAGAAAGGAGATAGAAGTAGAAGGAAATGACCTCGGGGACCGTTACTCCAAAAGCTTGAAGGAATATCCTTACGTCCAACTGGTTGCATGGCTTGGTCGTAACTTCGTTTCTCCTGTCAAAGACCTAGTTCTGTAACCTACTCTCTACAAATTCATTGTTGAGGGACTTTTGGGCCAGAATCTCCCACCTGTTGGGCCCGAGCCCCAAAATCGTCACCCTACACGTTCATTTCAGTCCTCTAAGTTTTAGAATTATTTAATTAAGGCATTTCCATTTACTTTTGTTAATTTTTTTTTTTAAATCTTGAGAATATTTTTCAATTATTAATTAATTGAATTTTTTTTTTAATTTAAAACATGTGAATAAAATTTAAAAAAAATTGAAAAATTAACCACAACATATAAAAAAAGTTGATGGAAAAGCCTTAATTGAATAAACTTGAAAATTAGAGGACTAAAATGAACAAAAGTAAAATTAGAAGACTAAAATGAAATCTGAAGAAACTTAGAAGGTCGGTTTTGCATTTTTAGCATATATTTAAATTGCTTCATTTTCTATTAAAAAAAAAAAAAAAAAGAAAAAGAAAGATACATACCATAGTTTTTTTTTTTTTTTTTTTTTTTTTTTTTTTTGAGGAACAATACATACCATAGTTAAAAGTTGCCTAAATAATACAAATAGTTTAGTACTTACATAAGATCTTGAGCAAACCAAGCACTTAAAGCGGGTCCTAGGATTGAAGTTTTTTCTCTCGTGGGCTCTCGTGCGTGAAACCTACGTAGATGAAAAGCTACCGCCTATCTTCATATAGGCCTCTTTTTTCCCCATGGCGGTGAAACCTAGGATTTCTATATCCCTCCCCTCTTACCTCCCTTCCCTCTCCCCCTTTCACACCTTACTCTGCCTTCGAAGCCATGGAAGAGCTCACGGGTAAGTAGGCTTGTCTCTCACTCAACACAAGGGAGTGTCAAACTATCCCTTTAGCTTCTGGTGTGGAGAACAACAGCAAAATCTAGTGGCCAAATTGTTCACCAAGCAACGGGTCAACATGGAAGCATTATCATGCACCTTGAAGAGCATGTGGCGGTCTATAAAGGATTTCGAGGTTCGCGACCTCACTTCCAACACGGTACTTATTCTTTTCTCTCGAAGGCCGATGCGATGAAAATCATCTCCCAAGGACCGTGGTCTTTTGATAAGTATTTGATTGGCCTCTATAAACCTAGTAAGTTGGAGTCCGTTGATGACGCCAAGTTTGACACCACCACCTTTTGGATTCAAATCCACAATCTTCCACTCGATCGCATGAACAGAGTTAACGCAGAAGCCATTGGATCTTTGCTTGGTCGGGTTGAACAGGTAGACGCCTCACCAAACAGGGAGTGTCGTGGCCGCTGCATTCGGATCCGAGTCACAATTGATACTAAGCAACCGCTCTATCGTGGTCGCTTCATGGACATGGTTGATTTCGAACCTCTCTGGGTCTCGTTTCAATATGAGCGCATGCCGATGTTTTGCTATTGGTGTGGGCTCATGAACCATGACGAAAGATCAGAATCGTGGGACGGACAGTGGCGAAACATTGTCCAAGGATACCCAGCAATACAAACCATGGCCGAGAGCTACCACGACAAACCCTTAGCAACCTCAAGTCGGCACCGTCGTCCACCCATCGCCCAGCACCATCCCCTACCATGCGACCCTCACCACCGATGGAAAGTGCCCAAAATCTGCCAAAAAATCCTCCATCCTCCTCACCAATAGAAAATCTCATGATCTTAGCCCACACACCGAAAAACTAGGGATGACAATTTTTGCCCGACCCACGGGTACCCGGCTCGACCCGACCCTAATGGGCTGGGTTTTAGTCGGTCCAATTAGGAATAGGGTCGGGTATGGGTTTAAAAAAAAAAACCCGAAGTGGGTCCGAGTCGGGTTCAAGTTTTATTAAAAAAACCCGAGACCTAGCCCGAAACCTGGCCCGTTAAAAAACCCGGTACCCTAAATTACAAAAATACCCTATATATATAATACCTATAATCTCACCCTAATCCGATAAATACCCTCATTTCTTCAGCCTCATTTCCTCAGCTCAGTCTGACCTTCCCTTAGCTCGGTCCGTCCGACACTTACCTCCCTTAGCTCGGTCCGACCCTCCTCGCCTCAGTCCCCTCACTCCCCTCCCTCATTTTGCTTTGTTCTGATCTCCTTGGAAGACCCATCTGGTTTGTGCTCTCACCATCTTCTTCTTTCAATTTCCTTTTTTTTTTGGTGTGTGTGTGTGTGTGTGTGGGGTTTAAAG
The DNA here is from genome assembly GCA_028216015.1 of Quercus dentata. NCBI lineage: Eukaryota > Viridiplantae > Streptophyta > Magnoliopsida > Fagales > Fagaceae > Quercus > Quercus dentata. The sequence goes on along the minus strand of CP116453.1, from coordinate 872,964 downwards.
CTTTGTTTGGTTTGAGCTTTTTGGGTATTTCCTTTGTATTAGCTCGATCCGTGACTATTTTCTCGGTTTCTGCTTCTGGAAATAATCTTCCTTGTTGTGATTTTTTCATTTTCTTCTTCAAATTAGAAAAAAAGTAATATTTTTAGGCCTGGTAAGAAAGTTTCAAGTGTGATGAAAGTTTCGTTTAGCTCAGACTTTTTTGTTTTCCGAAAGAAGTTAAATTTTTTTTTTCTATTTTCTGATCTTGGTTGCAATAATATTGTTTTGGTCTTATGTTTGTGTCCTTTGAAAAATAATGGGTTTTTTTTTTTTTAAAGGTTTATTTTGTGGTTTATGGGTTCGACCGCACTTATTTGCTCTGTTTTGGGTTTTGCTTGCAGAGTTTCATCGTGGAATCTCCGAGACTTGGGCTTTGAAAGGCCGTTTTTTTTAGCTTTTTAAGGTAATATGTTGTTGTGAATGTACGATATTATTAATGTTCTTGCTTGCATGTCTATTTGGGGTTAATGTGTTAGCATTTTCGTTATATACTATGTGTTTGGGTAACTCTGTAATTAACAATGTTTTCGTAAAAAAAATTTTCCCTTTCTGGTTTGAGTTTGCTTGCTTTTTATGTGTTGAGTAAATTTAAGATTGATTCTTGTTATCCTGGGGTTGATTAAGGACTATGTTGAAGTTTCTTTTTTGGGTCTTCTTTGATGTTTCAGTTTGGTTTATAATTTTGTAGGCTTAATATGTTATTTTTTTTTTTTTTATTAGTTCAATATTAATGCTTTTGCATGTTTTATGGTATTTAAAATTTATTTCTTTTAGGAAAAATGATTCTTTTAGGAAAATTTGAGAGTGTGAGGTGCATGCGAATAAACATGGAACAGAGTATATACCTGCTTCTTAATGCATATAATCTTCAAGGAAACAACAGAGTATATACTTGTTTCTTAATGCATATGGTAGTGAATTTTTGTACACATATCTTTCACCTGATTCAAGTCTCAAAGCATTCTATTCCCCTGTTCTTTCCCTCATTTCTGCATAGTTTGTTTAATAGAAGAAATTGTTTGTTTTTTGTGTTTGTTGGGAATGCAGATCCTAAAACGGAGATGGAAGACACAAACAAATTTGGTTCTTCCTCGCCAAGTGGCTCCCCCTCAAGAACCGGACGTTGTCCCTTGCCAACTATGCGGTCTCCTTTGCCATTTTCACGACCACCCTCGCCATTGTCGCCTGGCAGCTCATTCTCTGGATCACCATTAAACAACGAGTAAGTGTTTGAATTTGTAGTTAATCATGTTTAATTATGATTGCGTTGATAGAATTTGTGAACTGTGTAATTATGAATTTGTGCCTATTAATCAATGAGTATGTGTAATAATAAATTTGTGATAATTTGTTTTGATTCTAACTCCCAAACTTCTGAACCAATTAGGAATCCGAAATCCCCAACGGTGGACTTAGTGGGAGAAGACTTAGAGGTAGAGGAACAAGAAGGGATAGAGGGAGAGTAAGAGCCTACAAATGTTGACTTGGATACAAGTAAAAAAAGAAAGACTACCTCAAATGTTTGGTCTCATTTTACAAGGAAGAAAGTTGATGGAAAAGTTAAAGCCCAATGCCATCATTGTAACAAACTTTACTTGGGTGAGTCTAGCCAAGGTACAACTCATTTGCGTAATCATTTAGCAAGATGTCCACGGATGAAATTTAAAGATATAAGGAATATGCGACAACAAGTCTTAATTAAACAACAAAATAAGGTGGATGGAACTATGAGTTTGAATACTTACCAATTTGATCAAGTTAAAGTGAGGAATAAGCTTGCTCGTATGGTCATCCTACATGAATATCCCCTTTCAATGGTTGACCATATTGGGTTTTAATTTGTGGCTGATCTTCAACCTATGTTTAAACTTGTTACAAGAAATACTTTGAAGAGTGACATTCTTAAAATCTATGATAATGAGAGGGAGATAGCTTTGAAGATGACGGACAAGAATGGAAGTAGGATGGCAATTACAATTGATATGTGGACTTCAAGTAACAAAAACAGAGGGTTTATGGTCATTATCGCTCATTTTATTGATCATACTTGGACGCCGCAAAGCTGGGTTTTAAGGTAATTTTTTTTATCTATAAATTGAATGTTAAAGACTTTACATTTAGAATATTTATTGAGTTATGTTATAATTATTCATATTATTTTTCTAGGTTTGTTTATGTTCCTTCTCCACACACGAAAGATGTCCTTGTTAAAGTCCTTGTTGATTGATTTTAGAGTGGAACATTGATAGGAAGTTGTCCACAATAGTTGTTGATAATTGTAGTATTAATGATGCCATGATAAGACTTCTCTTGAATAAGCTTGATACTAGTTCTCTTATGTTGGGTGGGTCTATGTTGCATATAAGGTGTGCTGCGTATATTTTGAATTTGATTGTTCAAGATGGGTTGTCTCTTATTGGTGATGGTATTGAAAGGATTCGTGATAGTGTGATTTATTGGACTGGATCACCAAAAAGGAGGTAGAAATTTGTAGAAAATGCACGTCAATTGTGTGTTTAATGCACCAAAGAGTTAGTCTTAGATTGTAAAACTCGTTGGAATTCAACTTACTTAATGCTTTCTACTGCATTGATTTATAAAGATGTTTTCTCATGTTTGGCTAAACGTGAAATATCTTATACTTGTTTACCATATGATTATGATTGGGAGTTAGCCAAATATATTTGTGGGAGGTTGGAGTTGTTTCATAGTGCGACTGAGTTTTTCTCTGGTCGTAAGTACCCCACAACTAATATGTATTTTACTTTGGTGTGTGAGTTGAAAATTGCATTGAATGAATGGAGTTTGTCTTCAAATGAGAAGATAAGTACGATGACAGAAAGCATGCTTGCTAAATTTAATTCTTATTGGGCTAATGTTAGTGTTGCTATGGCTATTGCTGCTATCTTAGATCCAAGATATAAGATGAAATTATTAGAGTTTTATTATCCTAACAGTTATGATGATAATTCTAATTTGGAGATTGAAAAAAATTAAGAATCTTTGTTATGATTTGCTTGATGAGTATGGAGATACAAATGAGCCCCCTGTAGATAATGAAGGAAGTTCTCATATTCCTGCAAGTACTTCAAGCCCTGTGGCACAAATGAAGTTTAGGTTGAGTGGGGCAATGTCATCTTTTGATTTGTTTGTGAACAATAGTTCAAGTAGTTCAAAGAAACAGGGGAGTGCTAGAATGGAATTTGATCATTTTATTGATGAGGGAGTGTTGAAGAGGAGCGAAGATTTTGATATTTTGGGATGGTGGAAAAGTAATGGTCTCAAATATCCTACTTTACAAAGGATTGCAAGAGATATTTTAGTCATTCCTGTCACAACTATTGCTTGAGAATCCGCCTTTAGCACTAGTGGGAGACTTTTAAGTCCACACCGAAGTAGGCTACATCCCAAGACTATAGAGGCAATGATGTGTGCTCAGAATTGGTTATAGAGTGAAATCAACGGTTAACAATTGTCTAATTTCTATTTATAGAATCAAAATTGTATTTTTATATTTGCTAGTTACAATTTGATAAAGTTTATTCCATTTTTTAATTCATTGTTGTTGTAGGTTCTTCAACTATGTCCGGAGATTGTACACTTCAATCAATTCTTGATGATGGGGAGCCTAATGAAGAGGATGAGAGTTGTGTCACAATTGTGGATGATTAGACATTTTGTATTAATTTAGTAGCCTTTTTAATTTCTTTAGACTTATTGGATTAATTTGTTGGTTTGTAATTATTCTAAGCCTTTTTAGCCTTTTGTAATTTCTTAGCCTTTTTAATTTCTTAGACTTGTGGGATTTGTTTTGTAACTTTTTAATTTCTTGAACTTGTTGGACTTGTGATACTTAGTTCTTGGACTTGTTGGATTTATTTTATTTTTATGTTTAGCTGGTGATTTTAGTTATGATTTATTGATTTATAGATGTATAACCAATAGGTAATTTATTGATTTATGATTAACCTATTATTTGGATTGATTTGGCTACATATGATTTGAATTGATTTGGTTGTCATATAACGTGGCCCAAATGCCAAAAATCTTAATACAAAAAATGCCAAAAATCTTAATACAAAAAAATCTTAATGGGCTTGAATGGCTTGAATAGGCTTGAATTGGCTGCCCAATAATGCCTTGAATGGACTTGAATCTGGCAAAAAATCTTAATGGGCTTAAAATTAAAAAAAAAATTGGTTGGGCTAGATTTGGGCCTAAGTGGCTAAACGGGGCCCGCGGGGCGGATCTAGGCCCCGGGAAAAAAAAACCCGATTAATAATCGGGCATAGTCCGGGTCGCGGGTCTTGGCCCGCAGGTCGAGTTCGGGTATGCAAAAACCCGACCCGTTGCCATTCCTATTGAAAACGCACCGACAAATAAGGACATCCTATTTGACCCAAATCTCTTCCGTACACACCTTACAAAAATTGACCAAGCATTAAATTCCTTTCAAAATTTAAACAAACCAACACCACCCACCCAACTAGCAAACACTTCAATCACAAATATTCCAAAATCTCCATCAACTTGTCCTCCAAAGTCAACCACCATTGAAAAGGAAACCAATATTGCCTTAATGACCCACCAGCCTAACACTTTATCCACCATAACTAACCACGTTACCTCTCCAAGACACAAAAATCCAGCAACTCCACAACATCCATTTCCCTTAACCCGATGGGCCCACAAATTGGTTCTTGGTGCAGACTTGGGCCGCCTCGGTAGATAATGGACACTAATGGGCCCAATATAGATATTTTGGGCTCAAAACATAAAAACTTAGATGAAGTGATCATAAGGGACACTCTTGACGATAAGAAGCAAAAGATGCTCAATAATGAAGCACGTACCTTGGGCAAGCTCATGGTAGGCAACCAAGGATCGACAGTGGTTGCTTGGCAGATCGCTAGACGCAATAAGTATTTTGAGTTGGAATTGTCGCGGGCTTGGGAACCCCAGTATAGTAAACGCTCTTAAGAGAGCATTGAATAAAAAAGCTCCCATTTGTGTCTTCTTAATGGAGACCAAACTCACTCTTGAGACTAAACAACATGAAGCAAAACTGGAAATATAGCCAAGGCTTGGTGGTTTCTAGTGACGGTTCCAGTGGTGGCCTAGCGCTATTATAGAAAACCGGCACTCAAGTACGTGTCAAAATTTTTTCCTGTTGGTATATTGACGCTCATATAGTTTGTGATTCAACAAGTGCAAAGTGGAGACTGATCGGATTCTATGGCCACCCCGATACAATCAAGTAGGAAGAGACGTGGGCATTACTAGAATCCCTTGGGCGTTTAAATACTCTATCGTGGCTATGTCCTGGGGACTACAATTAGATACTCGGCCAAGCGGAAAAGGCCGGAGGACGCCTACGACCAGCCAGGCAAATAGACCGTTTTCGCATGGCAATCTCACACTATGGCTTCCTGGATTTAGGTTATCCTGGCTCTCCATTCACATGGTCACGAAACAACCCCACTCAAGGTCGCATTCGCATACGCCTAGACAGGGCACTTGCTATTGCTGCATGGAAATCAAAGTTCCCTGGAGCATCGGTCCAACACCTTTCCATGTCCACCTCAGACCACTCCATGATTGTTGTTAGTATGCCATCTACTAAGCCCCACTACAAACGCCCCAGGCCACCATTTCGCTTCGAAGCAATGTGGCTTTGTGACCTACATTGTGCGGAAATAGTTAAAGATGCTTGGATGGAGGGACTTTACCAACCAAATGGTGCCCAAATTAGCAATTGCCTTGTGAGTTGCGAACATGTTTATTTGCATGGAATAAAACTGAATTTGGGCACGTTGGAAGGCAGATTACTAGGCTAGAAAAGAACTACAAACTCTAGAGCAACATCATCGACCAAATCATAAGCACATTGAGGAGGTTTGAAAAGCCTTGAATTGTTGGCTTGATGCTGAAAATACAATGTGGCACCAGAGGTCCAGGCACCTATGGATCACCGATGGTGACCAAAACACTTTTTTTTTTCTCCCAAAAAGCATCGAACCACAAGGACAAAAACTTCATTAGAGGTATTATAGATTACAATGGGGTATGTCAAGAAGATGATCAAGCCATGGAAAGGATTGTTTTGGACTACTTCAACTCCATTTTTTGATCCAATGGCCCTACCGACACCGCACCCATAATAGTAGCAATACATCCTGTGGTCACTAACCAAATGAATGAGTACATTTGTTAGACTTTCCAAGCAGATGAAGTCACAAGGCATTGGAGCAGATGCACCCCAAGAAATCTCCAGGACCTGATGGTATGCCCCCACTTTTCTACCAACACTTTTTGTCTCTAACGGGTGAGTGTGTTACTAAAGCTGTCCTTGATTTTTTAAATTTGGGAGTCATACCCCCTAAATTTAATGACACTCATATTATCCTCATCCCGAAGGTGAAAACCCTACAAGATAACACAATATAGGTCCATAAGTTTAAGCAATGTCATCTCTAGACTAGCCTCCAAAGTTATTACCAATAGACTCAAACGCTTCCTACCGGATATCATTAGTGAGAACCAGAGTGCTTTTATGTCCACTTGCCTTATTATCGATAATGTGGTAATAGCTTTTGAAACTATGCACCACCTAAATAAAAAAAAAAAAAAAAAAAGTGGACGGGTTGGGGAGATGGTTTTAAAACTTGATATGAGTAAGGCATTTGATAGAGTGGAATGTGGCTGCCTTCATGATATAATGTTGAAAATGGGCTTTAGCAATAAATGGGTGAACCTTATAACGCTTTGCGTTACCTGCATTACTTATTCCATCGGGATCAATGGCAAGCCTCATGGCCACATTACCCCCACGAGAGGTTTGCAGCAAGGAGACCCCATATCCCATTTTCTTTTCTTGTTTTGTGTAGAAGGATTATCAGCTCTCCTCACTCAAGCCACTATGAATGGAGCTATCCACGGTGTTGCTGCATGCCCATGGGGCCCCATAGATCCCACACCTCTTTTTTGCAATGATATCATAATATTCTGTCGAGCCACTAGTGATGCTTGTGCCCATTTGGAACAAATCTTGAAGACCTATGAACATGCAACCGATCAGCAACTCAATCGTGAAAAACTTCCTTATTCTTCAGTCAGAGCACACTTCTTGAGACTTAAGAAGACATAAAAAACTGTTTTGGGGTTGAAGTTATCAGGCAACATGAAACTTACTTGGGATTGCCTTCCCTTATAGGTCGATCAAAGAGAAATACCTTTAGCGCGCTAAAGGAAAGACTTGATAATAAGCTCTCGAGGTGGAAGGAAAAGCTACTCTCACAAGCTAGGAAAGAAATACTCATCAAGGCCGTAGCACAAGCCATCCCCACCTATACAATGAGTGTCTTTAAACTTCCGGACACCCTTTGTGATGAGATGACTAGTATGGTCCGAAACTTTTGGTGGGGTCAAAAGGAAGGATGAAACAAAATAGCTTGGTTGAGTTGGGTTAAAATGTGTACACCCAAAAAAGATGGAGGCTTGGGGTTTCGTGATCTCAAAGCTTTCAACAAGGCTCTCTTGGCAAAGCAGGGCTGGCACCTCCAAACCAATACACATTCCCTACTTCATCGTGTTTTCAAGGCATGTTACTTCCTTGACCATGATTTCCTCCATGTTGAACTTGGACGAAAACCCTTTTATGCTTGGAGAAGTATAATGTTTGCTCAGAATGTTGTTAAAGCCGGACATAGATGGCGGGTGGGTAATGGCACTTCGATACAGATCGGGAGAGATAAATGGCTCCTAAAACCTTCTACATTTGAAGTTATCTCTCATCAAAACACTCTACACCAAGCATCGCGAACAGTTTTGGAGCTTATTGATGAAGGCACAGGAAAGTGGAAGATCGACTTGGTCAAAAGTGTCTTCCTCTTCGATGATGCTCAAGCCATACTCGGCATCCCATGTAGCAATAGACGCACAAAAGATTGCATGATATGTGCTTACACACCTAAGGGTACTTTCACCGTCAACAACGCTTACAAAGTTGCCTTATCTCTAACTCCATTGAAGAGGATGGAGGGAGCCTCACATACCAACAACCAGGGTCGGTTCGGAGAAAATATGGAGCCTCAATGTTCCGAACAAGTTGAAAACCTTTGCTTGGAGAGCGAGTTGTGATATTCTCCCCACCAAGTCGAACCTATGCTCTCGCCAGTGGCCGGACGATCCCATCCGTGATGCATGTGGAGTGGCAACCGAAACTAGCGGACATCTCTTTTGGGAGTGCACATGTGCACGGGATGTGTGGGATGCCAGGGGTATCCCCTTTGACAACAAAGGTGTACACTATAGGGACTTCATTGACAACTATGGTATCTCATTTTCACGCAACACGTCGGCCAGGATGTGCTTGAGCTTGTCGTCATTTGTTGCATGGTGTCTATGGTACAGCCGAAACAAAGCACGGCATGGTTCTCCAAGGCAGTCCACCAATGAGATCTTACACAAAGCTCGCACCACTCTTGAAGACTTCCAGGCAGCCCACTTCAAGCGCCCTCAACTCACGAGCCCATCGGATGCTCGTTGGGTCCCACCCTTATACTCGTGGTTCAAGATTAACACCGACGCAGCACTCTTCAACGATCTTGGAATAGTGGGCATCGTGTCTTTGTCATACATGACCACGAGTAGGGGCGGAGCCACATAGTGGCTTGGGGGGCCCAACCTTAGACAGTCGGCCCCCCTACCAATTTCTCACCCATTCTCCCTGGCCTCAATCAAAAATTAGGAACATTCTCAAATTTAAAAAAAAAAATATATATCTGTTCTACTTTCAAGCAAAAAAAAAAAAAAAAAAAAAAAAGCCCAAAAAAAAATTGAACTAAAATCAAAAAAAAAAAAAAAAAAAAATTTACAGAGAAGCCCACGGCAAGCTAAGCCCACGGTGAGCCCAAAGAGGCTCGCTCACGGCAAGCCCACGCATTCTCAACCAAAAAAAAAAAAAAAAAAAAATTTACAGAGAATCAGAAAAACCAACCATCACGTCATTTGCAGAGAAATCAAATCGGTGGCAGAGAAAGCATACCCCAATGCCCAATACTGCTTATACAGAGCAAATTAACCAAAGCAAATCAAACTCAATAGTAAACCAAACACAGAGAACACAGAGAGACAGAGGTTTTTATCTAAAAAAAAAAAAAATCCCCAGTACACAAATAAAAACCAAACCCCAGCAAACCCACGGTCACGTTGCCGCGACGCAGTAGCTCGCTCGTCGTCGCTCGCCCCTCATCGCAGATCGGGGATCGGAGATCGCAGATCACTCTGCCTCTGCTCCGGTGCTCCCTCCGGCCCACCCTCAAGGTATTTCTCTCTTTTTCTCTCTTTTTCTCTCTCACTCATCACTTTGAAATGAAAAATGAAATGAAATTTTTGTAGATTGTAGATGCAGGACGGTAGATGTCATCACTCATCGGAGATCTGTCGTTGACTCGTTGCTTCCTCCGCTCCGGCTCCGCAGATCTGGCCTCCCTCAAGGTTTTTCTCTCCGACTCTCTCTCAGTCTCTCTCTCTCTCTCTCTCTCTCACTGAATGACCGAATGGAAAAATTGAAATGAAATCTCTCCGAGTCTCTTTAGTCTTTATTCTTTAACTTTAATAGCATCTCACTCTTTTATTGGTTGATTTTTACTTTTTTTCTGTTTGTCTTTATAAATTTGTCTTTATCTTATCCGGTTATTCCTTTTTGTTGGTCAATGGTCGGTGTGTTGGTTTTTAGTGTAAACCAACATTATTAAATAATAATTAATATTTATTCAAAAGCTAATAATTAAATTATTAGCTATCATTTATTGCAATTTTTTAGGAATTTTTTAATTGTTTATTGCTATATTTTAGGAATTGTAACAAAGGATACGTGTTTCACTCTTTTAAGACTATTTCTTAGGAATTGTTTAATCATTTATTAATTGTTACGTACGTACGCGTATTTTACGTGTAACATACGCGTAATTACCAACTAGGATTAAAGCATTATAATTAATGACAAATAAATTAAAGCAATATAGTTTATTGTTACGCTAAACAACAATAATTAAAGCTATATAATTAAATTAACCAATACATTATAAAAGACAAATTAATTAAATTATTTTTGTTTTTGTTTGAGGGGTTATTATTAATTAAAGTTGTATTAAAAATGGGTTGATTGCTTAAATTATAGTGAAAATTTTGTTTTTTTCTTGAGTATGAATAACATTCATATAACTAAGCAAAAATTTCTAATTAAAATTTTATTTTTTAAAATTCTTTTTAGGTTAATTTTTGAGTCATATTCTTAAAACTAAAATAATTATGAGCAAACGAAAAACAATTGATGCATTCTTTAAGAAAAAAGATGTTAGCAATTCAGAAATTAGGACACCTGTGGCTGTAGAAACAAATGTTAATACTTCGATGCCTAATGAACACCCCTCCAAATGTCCAAAACTTCAATCTGAAGAGATAGATCGTGATCCAGGAACACGTAAACAAATATGTGAATTTCCTATCAACAAACAAGATGAAATCCGACAAGCTTATCTAATAGAAGGTCCATACCAACCTGAAGATATAGTCTGTCCATACAATAATGATACTCATCGTCGTCGATTTCAACTTTCATGGTTTGTTTCACATAAGGATTGGTTGGAATACTCACCTTCAATGGATGCATTATATTGTCTACCTTGCTACCTTTTTAGTAAGAAACCAATAGGTCGTCCCGGATCAAATGTATTCATTTCAACAGGTTTTAATAATTGGAAAAAGGTGAAAGATGGAATGAATTGTCCTTTAATTCGTCATGAAGGGAAAGAACCAAACTCTCCACATAAAATTGCTGTAAAATGTTGCGAGGATTTAAAGAATTATTCACGACATATTGACAAGCTAAATTGAGAAACAAACGTCAAAAGAATTAGAGAATAATCGGTTGCGGCTCAAAACCTCAATAGAGTGTGCTCGATGGCTAGCATTCCAAACTTGTGCTTTTAGAGGTCATGATGAAAGCCTTGATTCAAAAAATAGAGGCAATTTTATTGAATTGATAAAACTCACATCAACTTTTAATGACAAAGTAGCTAGTGTTGTCTTGGAAAATGCTCCTAGAAATGCCAAATATACATCACCCACAATTCAAAAGGAGATTTTGTATATTCTTGCTAATAATGTGCGAAATGCTATTCGTGAAGAAATTGGGGATGCAAAATTCTGCATTCTTGTTGATGAAGCCCGGGATGAGTCAAAGAGAGAGCAAATGGCCATCATTTTGAGTTTTGTTGATAAAGAAGGTTTCATTAAAGAGCGTTTTTTTCATGTTGTACATGTTAGAGACACTACTGCATTGACTTTAAAGAATGAGATATGTCTTTGTCCTTTCTCGTTATAACCTCCACATTGAAAATATTCGAGGTCAAGGATATGATGGGGCTAGTAACATGCGTGGTGAATGGAATGGATTACAAGCTCTTTTTCTTAAAGATTGCCCATATGCTTATTATGTACATTGTATGGCTCATAGGTTGCAATTAGCTCTAGTTACTGCATCTAGAGAAGTAAAAGATGTTCATCAATTCTTTGATCATTTGGTTAATATTATCAATATTGTTGTTGGTTCTAGTAAGCGTGATGATGAATTGCAACATGCTCAAGCAGAACAAGTTGAGAATATGATTGCTTCTAATGAAATTGAGACTGGAAGAGGTGCAAACTAAATTGGTACTTTGCAACGAGCTAGAGATACTAGGTGGGGATCTCATTTTCAATCTATTTGTAGTTTGATTAAAATGTTTGATACTACTTGCAAAGTTATCAACACTATTTCTGAGGAAGGGGCTAATTATAAACAACGCAGTGATGCCGAGGGAGCTTATCACATCATTTGAATTTATTTTAATCTTGCATTTGATGAAAGAGATAATGGGAATTACTAATGTTCTTTGTCAAGCTTTGCAACAACATTCTCAAGACCTTTTAAATGCCATGCATTTAGTTTCAACTACAAAATCACTTATTCAAAAGTTGAGAGATGATGGATGGGAGCCTTTACTTGCTAGTGTTATATCATTTTGTGAGTAACATGAAATTGATATTTTCGATATGAATGCTCGTTACACTAAAGGTCGAGGTAGATATCGTTGTCAAGATGATGATTTAACAATGGAACATCATTTTAGAATTGGCATATTTGAGTTGCAATAGACTTTCAATTGCAAGAATTGAAAAGTAGATTTTGTGAGCTAACAACGGAACTTGTCATTCTTAGTTCACTTTAAATCCCAAGGATGCTTTTAGATTATTCAAAATTGTTGATATATGCAATTTGGTTAAGAAATATTATCCTCAAGATTTCACCGAACATGAACAAGAACTTTTGGAGTCTCAATTGTGACATTATGAGCTTGATGTGATAAAACATCCAGATTTTCAGAATATGAGTACAATTTCCGAGCTATGTAGGGGATTAAAAATTTCGGGAAAGTCTAAAATCTATTTTTTGATTGATAGACTTATTCGTCTTGTGTTGACCCTTCCGGTTTCTACAACAGCAACTACAGAACGAGCTTTCGGCTATGAAATTGTTAAAAACAAGACTTCGCAATAGAATGGAGGATGAGCTTTTGCGAGATAATATGATAGTTTATATAGAGAAGGAAATTGCAGGGAATTTCACTATAGAGATGATAATGGATGAATTTTATTCCATGAAAAATCGTCGTCAGGCATGATTTGATTCGGTTGATGACCCGACCTGACCCGAATAATGGGAGATTTATCGAGGCTTAGTCCATGGAGCGGAGGCTTGGGTCGACAAAAAATTTTTGGCCCGTTTTGTAACCCATTGTGAATCCTGTGCGCAGGATATAAAAGCCCTTTTTTTGGTGATTAGGGTTTTGTCTTGTTGTTTTTGAGAAAGAAAAACACTGTAGCCGCACATTGTAATTTTCTTTGATAATAGTGAAATTCTTGCAACTCTGTGGACGTAGGCAAATTGCCGAACCACGTAAATACTGTCTTGTGCGTGTGATTGTTTTACTTTTGGCGTTTTGTTTTCTTTTTTTTTTTTTTTTTTGTTTCTCACAAGTTTGAAATTTCGGTTGAATTCCTAACATGTTCAATTATATAATAATATATGAATGTTGATAATTTTGTATCCAATAGACTTAAGAATTATAGTTGGCATATCTCTGTTACAACCCGGCCCCCCCTAGAGCTAATTCCCGGCTACGCCCCTGACCACGAGGGAGCAGTAATTGCCGCCTTGAGTCAGCACATGCACCTACCTTTGGCTCCCTTGGAAGCAGAAGCAAAAGCCTTGGATGTGGCTGTCTCGTTTGCGTGGGATATAGGCATACGTGATTTGATTTTTGAGACTGATTCCAACATAGTTTTCACTATTATATCGGCCTCCACCACACCACCTGCTGCAATTGTTGACATCATGGAAAGCATTCAACTTAAGTTGCTTGACTTTAGGCACTCTCAAAGTTCAACACGTGCGAAGGCAAGGCAACAAACCGGCACATGCTTTAGCATAGCATGCCAAGGGTATTCATGGCTTTGTAACTTGGATAGAGGAATGTCCACAGTTTATTGAATCTTTTGTGTTTCATGATGCTACGTACCTATCCTCTTCGTAATAAAAGTTATAGTATTTTCATTAAAAAAAAAGAAAAAGTCCTGAATAAGCATACCAGCCTACCAGGACTGATAGTTGTTTATGAAGTTACAAACCATACTTAACTAAATAATAATATATTACAACCAACCTAAGTTAACTAAATAACATATTACAATCATTCTAGCTACCATATATATATATATATATATATATTACAATCCATATAATAAGATCTTTCATTCTTCCATCACTGCAAACCAGCACTTTAGCAATCTAGTTTAGCCAAATTTCTAATCTATCATGGATGACCAAATTCAAAATGGAATTCAAATTTGAAATCAGAATTTAATGGAGAAAGGCGTGACATAAAATAAAGGAAGCTTTAATTTTCAAAAGGTTTTGCATTAGAAAAATTTCAAGTGATAATAAATTAATACTTAGTATTCTCAACCAAAAAAAAAAAAAATGATAATAAATTAATTAATTATGGTCCGCAAAGAATTGATGAAATGTTGTAAGTTTTTTTTTTTTTTTTTTTTTTTTTTTTTTGTTGAGAAAGTATTGATTGAAATGTTGTGAGTTAGGAAAGAAATCTATATTAGGAGTAATATATATACCCTGGGACTACCTAGCTATACTGCGGGACTGCCTAAATATTTTCCACACAAATGTCATATGTCAACACATTTAATTATTGAATGAACTCATTTATATTATCCGATCCTAAATTAATAATAGGATACAAATATCTTCCATTTAATATTCTCAAAGGTAATGTTGCAGGTATATATTATTAACAAATCATTATTTTTTCTTTTTGCTATTTACTATTCACACGGGTTCATTATATATTACAAAAATATGCCATAAGTTTGTCTACTTATTGGTTATTTGTCAATAATAAATACATATTTTTAAAATCAATGCACCATTATCTTCTTAAATAGCAAGATTTTTTTTAAACCTTTTTCATGTCAAACAAATATAAATACAATCCACAAATAAGCAATATTACTCCTTAACTTGCTCCTGCCATTTTTACCTTTGTAAAGTCAAATATCTTGTTCCTAAGAAAAAGGCAAATATATTATACTACTGCTTATCATGATTTTGACTTTTAACTTTTACAGAAAGTTTCTTTTTTTTCTTTTTTCCTTTTTTGGATAATTTGTATGGAAAGTATTGATGCAATTAGTATCATTACTTCCCATATTGGCACAATTTGCTCACAAAATCTTCTTAAGAATTTATTAGGGAATATGTTAAATAAGAACATATCACATCAATTTTCCTATTAATTACTAATTGAATTTTTTTGTGCATGTCAACCTTCTTATAAATAAAATGTATATTGAAGTAATTTGCAAGATTAAGTCAATCATATCTTTTTAATTTCCTTAACTTATTTGATCAATTGTACATATTTAGAAAGGAGTCCAAATTTTCTATTCCATTCTTCCTATTCTACTATATATTCCACAAATAAAAACATGCCACATGTCCATCTAATTTATTAAATGCTAAATGTATGCTTTCTGTTATTTCAATTTTCTAAAATAAATAAATAAATAACCCATCATATTTAGGTAATTGAAATAACAGAAGGCATAAATTTAGCATTTGATAAATTAGATGGACATATGATATGTTTTTATTTGTGGAGTATATAGTGGAGTAAGAAGAGTGGAACAGAAGATTTGGACTCCTTAGAAAGTTTAAATTAGTTTATTTGACACTTTAATTAGAATTGTTGTTTATAGCTTAGGGAAAAAAACATGTATTTAACACTTTAATTACCTATTAATTACTAATTGAATTGTTGTTCCAAATTAACATGCTCAAATCGTGCCATCCAAATCCACCATTAAGGAATTTGGACGAAAGTAAAAACATATATACTGTATGTTAACAAGGCGTAAACAGCGGCCTCATCATTTCCAATTCCAAAATGAGAGTAAAATGATATAAATGACATTACTTTCTTTTGTTCGGCTCCAAAGGGCTCTGTCCACACTGCGTATATTATATATATGTCTTCTCAAACACTTTGAACTCCACCCTGGTTCCCTAATCTGAACTGCTTTTGAATTTGCTGGTTCCTTTCTTTTTTCAGTACGCTTTTTCCTCCTCTTTTTTTCACCTTTTAAAAAAAAAAAAAAAAAAAAAAATTTATAATCTAGTAAACATTGTACGCCAATCCAATTCTGTTCAATAAATAAATCAGCTCATTGGTTAAGCTGGGATCGACGGATCATTTTAATCTTCATTTCTGTGTGTTTCATTTAGTTTGGTATTTAGACTAAAAATAGTTACACCCAAGGGATGTTTTCATGCTCCTTCCTCGTACGAAATTTCAAATGTTGGTTTGTTTTACTATGTAAATGAGTACCATTTTTTTTTTTTTTTTTTTTTTTTCTGGTATTCTAAAATGGACAAAATTTGGCTTCAAAGATATTTGTAATTTTAAGCTCTAACGACTAATTAAAATACAACATTTCTATTTGGGTGCATGTACATAACTCACTTCTGTTGTTTGACTTTTAAAGTCATGCTAGATCTCTTTTGCATATCGCTTACCTTACCTAATACTGTTTAGTCTTATGCGTTTACTTTATGTGTGGGTTTCACTTGTTTTTTTTAGAGATGATTGTTGAGCGTAGTATCTGGTAATCTTTGGTTTTATTTTATGACACACAGTTTGTTTTGGGCAGGAAAAAATGCGTCACTTTTTCGAGTTCCGTTGGCAATACTATTACTGGCATTAAGCATAACATGCTCACATGCTTTCAGGAAATATAGACAACCTGAGATAAAATCTGCAGTTTTCCTATCCCCTAAGCTTGAATTGGATCCTGGATCAGTGGTGAATAGAAATTACTACTACATTGAGTTCCCAAGAGGTCATATTGCTATCAAGGGTTTCAATGCTGAAGTAGTTGATGAAGCAGGGCATCCTGTCCCTCTTCACGAAACTTATCTCCACCACTGGGTCCTTGGAAGATTTCATCAACGTCTAAATGCAACAAATCCCGAGCAGGATTATATTCTCGTGAGGAACAGTGGAATATGCCAGAAACAAGTTGTTTACCAGTATTATGGCCTCGGATCTGAAACCCGAGGAACAAACACAGATGTACCAGATCCTTTTGGAATAGAGGTTGGTAATCCTGTTGACATTCCTGTTGGGTATGAGGAGGCGTGGTTTCTTAAAGTCCATGCAATTGATACTCGGGAAGTGGAAGATAAGTTGGGATGCACCGAATGCAGGTGCGAACTATATAATGTTACGAAGGATGAAAAGGGCCAGCCCTTAAGACCAGACTATAAAGGAGGTTTATCATGTTGCTATGATCACACACAATGCAGATTGAGAGAAGACTCTGTGGGTGCTACGAGAAACCTTTACATGAGATATACGGTGAAGTGGCTTGATTGGAATGAATTTATTGTGCCTGTCAAGATTTATATATTGGATGTCACTGATACTTGGAAACGATTGGCCAATTCAACAGGACAAAATTCAGAACATGAATGCCATGTAAGTGAACTTCTCTACAATTAGATAATAATAGGCTATATTACTCTTTTGGTTCGTCAAATATATGTTCATAGCAAATTGGTCTCAAAAAACAAGGAAGTGGCAGTGTGGCACAAAATAAAATTTCTTTCGATGGATCTGTATTCTGTTGCATTCTTTAGTATTTTTTTTTGTTAATTCAGTACTCTTTTCTAAGAGACTCAATAGAATTTCTTTGGTGCAGGTTGAGTATGACATTGAGTCTTGTAGTGCATCTGGTAAGGCTGATAATGGGTGCACTGACTCCAAAAGGGCAAGTCTGGCTATGCCAACTGGGGGCTATCTCGCTTATGGTGTGGCCCATCAACATTCGGGGGGTCTCGGTTCAGCTCTTTATGGAGAGGTGATTCAGCACTTACGTTTTCTGTTTGTAGCGATATGAGTGCAACATTTCTTATTTTCTTTGTTATCTAGTATGCCAGTTATGATCTCTTATGGAATACCATGACTTACCTGATTTGATGATCTTCTATGGAGATGTATCAGGAATTGTCACTCTCACAAGTAAAAGTAGTCCACACGCATTCATATTTTCTTCGTACTTTTATTTCTATATATTTATGACATCAACTAGATAGTTGGATCGATGTGTAGCAAGAATCTTTTTGTTCTAGTTACGCTGAATAACCTATTGTATAGATGTTTTATAGTTCACAACAAACATATTAGGCTATGAACTTCATCATGAACTGCGTGTGCTCTAATTTTACTTTAATTTTACTTTAGTTCCACACATCTGTGAAAATTATGTGAAATTTTTTTATTGTCGTATTATGATGAGTTTGATAATATTGTAACAGCTTCTATTGCTCGTGCTTTTGTGTGGTGTTTCAGGATGGACGGCTTTTGTGTTCTTCGATACCAACATATGGAAAAGGGAAGGAAGCAGGAAATGAGGCTGGTTATATTGTAGGAATGTCCACTTGTTATCCTAAACCAGGCACTGTAAAGATAAATGATGGGGAGACTATGATTGTGGAATCTAATTATAGTAGCACCCAGAGCCACACAGGAGTCATGGGGCTCTTCTACATTTTGGTTGCAGAACATTTGCCAAAGCCTGTGCTTTCCCGACGCCTTCCATTTGCAAAGCCAGTTAATAGTAAGGTATAAAGCATTTGCATTGATGTAGAATGCAAATGATAATAGATAAAGCAGCAGTCTGATTGTCGAAGACCGATTGATGCGTTGATCAATTAAAATTTTTAGCTAGAGTGAATTAGTATCTTCAACAATGCTTAGCATTTAGCAATATTATGTCAATGGAAATAAGGCTGCTGGATTCTTAATGAATTGAGATCAGACCTCTCAAGTTTATTGGTTCTTTCGTGTTTGAGAGTGGTAGTAGCTGTTGCTGCTTGTGTTTGCCAACTTGAGAATGATATAAAATATGGTTACCACTTACCTGCACCTGTAATGTTGCTCCATGAATACTTTATGTGCCTAGCCCCCATTGAGAGAGAGAGAGAGAGAGAACTACTTGTGTAATGTGTGTAGAATCCACCACCAAGCAGCTCTAGAAATTTATCTATACTATTATTTATGGGGCTTCTTTTGTTTGAAATCCTCAATTTAGATCTCCAAAACACCGACAAATTCATCTGTTTTTAAGGCTTAAACCATAGGGTAGACTCTTAATTTTTAGCTTAATTAAGGCTTAAACAATTTTTTATTCTATCTTCACATTTCTCTCTCATGGTAGTTGTCATGTAGGATTTTTTTTTTTTTTTAATCACTAAACTGTTTTTTTTTTCTCATCTTCATATTTCTCTCTCATATTAATAGTCAAATATTAATATAACTTCTTTTTAAAATAGAAAATAAAATAAAACTACCATGAGTAAAACATATAAACCTAAAAAATAAAAAATAAAAAATAAAAAAAGTCTTATTGCATGCATAAAGCGTGTGTGAAAAGACTATTTTAATTAAGGTAATTATTTAAAAACTTAAATTATATAGAATCTAAAAAAAATTTAAAATATATTACTATAAAAAATATTCGAATATACGAACTTTTATAATTTCTTTATACAGGGAAAACCTTTTTTTAAAAGCACAAAAGAAAAAAAAAATACCGAACAAAGGATAAGAACAAATATAAATAAATAACTAAACGACAAATTAAGTAAAGAAGAAAAAGTCCTATAAAAAGAAAAAAAAAAAGTAAAGAAGAAAAAGGCAGAAAAGTTAAATTTAAAACAAGGAAACAAAGTTGTTACGTGTCACAATCCAATTTTCATCCGTGAAAAATGCCCGTCCTTCGTAACTATCTATTAACATTGATAAGATTGTCCCAAGTACTACCTTCTAAATGTTCACTACATCAAGTAGCAGTACATCTCATTATTAGGGTCTATTTAGATAAATTTCTTTTGTTAAAATTAAAAATTTATTACAAAAAGTATTATAGATATAGATAAAAGTGAGTTGAAATAATATAATGAAATCTATAAATAGTATAAAAAGTACAATGAGGTCCATTTAATAGCAAAAATAAATTTAATAATGAAATAATTTTCATTTTTAAATGGTATCCAAATGGAGGTTTAGTATATTACCTATTAGCGTCATAAGAAGTGGGGTTAGTGTAGATTATCTTTTTCTTTCATGAAAAGAAAAAAAAGAAGAAGAAGAAGAAGCAAACCTTTCTTTTTTGGTTAGAAGAAGCAAAGTTAGAACATTGGTAAAATATTATTTTGGTCTCTAAATTTTATTAAAAATTTTATTTTCATCCCTAAATTTTAAGAAATTCATTTTTCATCCCCAAACTATTAAAAAATTCACATTTCGTTCATAAACTATTGAAAATATTTTATTTATGTTTTTAAACTTTACTAAAAATTTGTTTTTCATTTCTAAACTATTAAATAAAGTTCTTTTTTATCCTTTTTTTTTTTGTCTCTAAACTATTAAAAAAATTCTATACAAAGTTTAGGGATAAAAAAAACTTTTTAAAATTTAAGGATGAAAAATAAATTGTTGACAAAATTTAGGAACTAAAATAATATTTCACCTTAGAAACATTATTGATGAATAATAATGAATATAATGCATTTTTGAACAATATTTTGACATAGGTCCGTTTGGATTGAGCTTATTGTTACTAAAACTGAAAACTGAAAACACTGAAAGAAAATAATTTTTAAATGTGTAAATAATCTTTGTGGGATCCATTTTTAATATTTTTTAATACGTGAACATTATCAACACATTATATAAACAGTGAATTTACTGTTATAAACAGTAAAATTTGTCTTCCAAAAGTCAACAAATGCGGCAAAAAAAAAAAAAAAACGTGAACTGAATAAACGCAGACGACAAAACGCGCAACCCAAACGCCCTCATAATAGTGATATACAAATACGTCATCGCTGAGGCCAATCGCTTTGTCGTTTTCCTAAACTTTTTTTTTTTGAGGAAGTCGTTTTCCTAAACTTGGATGTTAAGAAATTTGGAACGAAGTACTACGGTAACATGGCGTAAGCAGTGGCCTCATCCAAAACGAGAGTCGACTAAAATACTTTCTTTTGTTGGCTCCAATTCCAATGGGCTCTGTCCACACACTGTATATTTTATATATAAGTCTTCAAATCCGTTGAAGTTGAACTCCTCCGTGGTTCTCTGTTATCTGAACTGCTTTGGAATCCGCTGCTTCCTTCCCCTTTTCTCTTATTGGGTACGCTCTTTCCCCTCTCTTTCTTTCACTATATGTATATTTTTTTAGACTCAAAATAGTCACTCCCGAGGGATGTTTTCGTGCTCCTTCCTCGTACAGAGTATACCAAATGTTCGTTCGCTTTTCTCTGTGAATGATTACAAAGTTTTTTTTTTTTTTTTTTTTCCTGGTATTTCAAAATAACCCACATGTAATTTGGGCATCAACATCAATATTCATTTAATTTACTAAATGCCCATTTATACTTTTATCAATATTAGTTGTTTCTCTATAGCCTTGTGTGGTCCAGGCCAGGAAATGGGAAACTATTGTGTAGGATAGGAAAGTGTGTTGGAATTTGGAAATTAGCTACCTTATCAGCGAGAAGACAATTTTACATTCACATGCAACACCCCCTCGACCTTCTCAAAAATTCTCGAGTACTCATTAATACTTATAAATATAGTAAAAGGTTATTTACCCCCTCTGACAGGCAAATTACTTTTTACTATATATATGCATTAGCTAACGTGTCAATAAGAAGACAATTTTACATTCACAGGCCAACACTTTTATTAAATAATAATGGGTCCCAATTACTAGTACATTGTTTTTGCACACAACTTTGCTGAGTATTTAACCAAAAAAAAACTTTGCCGAATAGCATTGAAAAAAAAAAAATGATGATACGAAATAGGACTCCAAAAAAAAAAAAAAGAAATAGGACTCCAAAAGGAAAAAAAAAAAAAAAAAAAAAAAATCTATGTTTATGTGCCTACTGTAGCACCTCACCAGTCGGCCTCTTATTTACAATTTTTTTCTCTTTTTATCAAAAGTTTTCAATCTAAAAAAAAAAAAAAAAACACCCGAGTTTTTGCTATAAACCCAAATTTTAACAACATAAGAGAGGAAAAATGTCAGCATAACATTTTCAAAGCATTCATAGCATTGAATCACATATACAATTTCATAGGTTGCTATATTCTTAACATTTTGATGTTGATTTATTTTTCTAATTTATTTTAAAGAGTTAAAGTACATGTTTAAATTGTGTTTATTTAGATTAGTCCCTTGATTTAATTGTTATTAACTATGGATTTATTTTTTATTTTTTTATTTCAATGCTATGAAATAATGAAATATATATTTGTAGTTAATTAAGATTATGGAGAACCCAATTATAATAATACGTCCAAGTCAAATTCTAAACAAGCTCATATCGAAGTAGATTTTGCAATTGAGTAAATTAAATTAGAAATGAAAAAATGAATTAAAGTATAACATTTTATATTAGATTATGTATGGTAATTACTTTATCATATTATTGTATATAGTTGTTTATTTATTTTGTTATTAGTATCGATTAATATTTCATAGATTAATTATACCTTCAATCTTGCCCCCCTCGACCTAAAATCCTTGCTCACTGCCTCCAAAAGAAGAAGAAAGGGTGATTAGGAAGGGAGCTTAGAGAGGGAATTGAGGAGTTTGCATCAACAAAAGCTCAAGATTGTCACTTTACCAAACTAATTAATTGTACAACAACTAGTGACTAACTAACAAACTATTCTTGGGGTTGTCTTGCCCTTTATTCCTGATATTATTCTTGCATACACATGATTTGGTATTTTCACACGCCCTTCTCAGTTGGGTTGAGCTGGACTTGTTGCACTCGATTTGGGTCATTATACAAGTCTAATATATTATAGACAACTTCAGCCCTTGCCTTTTTTGTGATTTCCTTTATTTTGTTAGTTTCCCCTAACATGGATAGAAACGGACTGCAGGAAGGACACAATTTCAAATTATAATTATAATCTTGACTGATATTGCCAATTCTGAGACAAACAAGTTGTTTAAGTCCTTCATGCTCTCTCTTGTGTATCACTTACCTTATCTAATATTGTTTAGTCATATTTATTTACTTTACATGTGGGTTTCACTTTTTTTTTTAGAGATGATTGTTGAGCTTATTATCTGAGAATCTTTGGTTTTATTTTATGACACAGTTTGTTTTGGGCAGAAAAAAATGCTTCACTGTTTTCGAGTTCCGTTGGCAATACTATTACTGGCATTAAGCATAACAAGCTCACATGCTTTCCGGAAATATAGACATCCTAAGATAAAATCTTCAGTTTACCTATCTCCTAAGTTTGTGCTGGATCAAGGATCAGTGGTGGACAAATATTACTACAACATTGACTTCCCAAGAGGTCATATTGCTATCAAGGGTTTCAATGCTGAAGTAGTTGATGAAGCAGGGCATCCTGTCCCTCTTCACGAAACTTATCTCCATCACTGGGCCCTTGGAAGATTTCATCAACGTCTAAATGCAACAAATCCCGAGCAGGATTATATTTTCGTGAGGAACAGTGGAATATGCCAGAATAATTCTGTTGGCCAGTATTATGGCCTTGGATCTGAAACCCGAGGAACAGACACAGATGTTCCAGATCCTTTTGGTATAGAGGTTGGTAATCCTGCTGATATTCCTGCTGGGTATGAGGAGAGGTGGTTGCTTAATGTCCATGCGATTGATACTAGGGAGTGGAAGATAAGTTGGGATGCACTGAATGCAGGTGTGATCTATATAACGTTTCAAAGGATGAATATGGCCGGCCCTTAAGGCCAGATTATATAGGAGGTTTAAGATGTTGCTATGATCACACTCAGTGCAGATTGAGAGAAGTCTCTGAGGGTGCTAAGAGAAACCTTTACATGAGATATACGGTGAAGTGGATTGATTGGGATGAATTTATTGTGCCTGTCAAGATTTATATATTGGATGTCACTGATACTTGGAAACAATTGGGCAATTCAACAGGACAAAGTTCAGAACATGAATGCCATGTAAGTGAACTTCTCTACAATTATATTATACTCTCCTAATATATTGATATAAACAGTATTTGTAATTACTGATCTCCCTCCCTCCCTCTCTCACACACATATACACTTCTGAATAAGGATATGAAGGTTGAAATTATATTAAGATTGGCTATATTACAATTTTGGTTCGTGAAATATATGTTCATTGCAACTTGTTCTCCAGAGATTAGAAAGTTACAAATTAGTCTTTTATTTATTTTAATAATGTAAGTTAATGGAATAGGTGTCTATTTCCTGAGAACTTGAGCTTTCGTCCTCTCTTTTAAGAGTAAATTTTTGTTAGAGCTGCATCGTAGTGAGCTTTCTGTTTTTTAATATCTCACCCTGAATCATCTTGAAGTGTAAGTTTCAAAAATCAAGAAGTCGTACAAAATTCAAATTTCATTCGACCAACCTGTATTCTGTTGCATTGTTAGTATTTTTTGTTAATTCAATACTCTTTCTAAGAGACTCAATAACAGAACTTCTTTGGTACAGGTTGAGTATGACGTTGAGTCTTGTAGTGCATCTGGTATGGCTGATAATAGGTGCACTGACTCCAAAAGGATAAGCCTCGTTTTCCCAACTGGTGGCTATATCGTCTACGGTGTGGCCCATCAACATTCGGGGGGTATCGGTTCAACTCTTTATGGAGAGGTGATTCAACACTTACCTTTTCTGTTTGTAGCGATATGAGTGCAACATTTCTTAATGTCTTTGTTATCTGCTGTGCCAGTTATGATCTCTTGTGAAATATCATACGATTTACCCTATTTGATGATCTTCTATGGAGATTTATCAGGAATTGTCACTCTCACAATCAAAAGTAGTTCACACACATTCATATTTTCTCCGTACTTTGTGTCTCTATATATTTATAACATCGACTAGATAGTTGGATTTGTTGCAAGAATCTTTTTAATTTAGTTACACTGAATAACCTTTTGTAAAAATATTTTATAATTCACGACAAAATCTCATGTTGTATTAGGCTGTGAACTTCATGATCTGCATGTGCTCTATATACATTTTTTTTTTTTTGGGGGTCAAAATTTTATTGTTCCTCTAGTTCTGGATTAGTTATTTGATTCTATCTTTCCTTTCAATCATCTAGTTCCACACATCTGTGAAAATTATGTGAAAATTATGTGAAAAGTTTTGTCATATTTTGAGGAGTTTAATAATGTAACAGCTTCTTTTGCTCATGCTTTTGTGTGGAGTTTCAGGATGGACGGGTTTTATGTTCTTCAATACCAACTTATGGACAAGGAAAGGAAGCAGGAAATGAGGCTGGTTATATCGTAGGAATGTCCACTTGTTATCCTCAACCCGGCTCTGTCAAGATAAATGTTGGGGAGACTCTGATACTGGAATCTAATTATAGTAGCGCTCAGAGGCACACAGGAGTCATGGGGCTCTTCTACATTTTGGTTGCAGAGCAATTGCCAAAGCCTAGGCTTTCCCTACGAGTTCCAATTGCAAAGCAAGTTAATAAGGTATAAGCATTTGCATTGATGTAGAATGCAAATGATAATAAATGCAGTCTGATTGACAAGGATCAATGGATGCGTTGATCAATTATATTTCACCTATAGTGAAGTTTCTTCAACAATGCATAGCAACATTATGTCAATAGAAATAAGGCTGCGGGATTCTTAATGAATTGAGATCAGACCTCTAAAGTTTATTGGTTCTTTCAGGGTTGGGAGTAGCAGTGGCTGTTGCTGCCAATGTTTGCGAACTTGAGAATGATACAAAATATGGTAACCAGTCACTTGTGATGTTATTCCATGAATACTTTATGTGCCTAGTCCCCACTAAGAGAGAGAGAGAGTACTACTTGTATAATATATGTAGAATCCACCACCTTTTTGATATATAAAAATAAATTTTACAATAAGTAGTGTAACTTTTTGAAGCAGTGGTTTCAAGTTCTTGTTATGGGTCTTTCTTCTTCTTGTTCTTCTTACGTGATTGCTTTTCTCCTCTGTGTTGGATTGCTTTCTATGATGTAGCTGTAGATGTCATGAAGTTCTTTTTAATTTTATTTTCAAGGTATATGCATAGTGGAGATCTGGCAAGCAGTCACTATTGTGGAGGGCCCCGAAAGAAAAATCAAATTCTTAGGTTAGGTCACACATTTGGTCTTTGGCAATGAGACTCTTTGTGTGTATGTGTTTTTAGGATAAGGTGTGTGTGTGAGTTCCTTTTTCTTATTTTTTAATTTAGGATTTGCCACCATTAATTGGTTTTATATTAGATGTGATTAGTCACCTATAGGTCTAATCCATTTTAAATTACCTAATTAACTAAACCAATTTTAAGGGTTTATTAATTAAGGTAAACCAAAGGTCTCGAACAAAAGATCTTGAATTCGAAAGTTCGGTTATGTGTGATGAAGGTGTTAGGCACCCCATAACGCCTATCCAAAGAATGGATAGTATCATATTTTAATTTATCTCAAACATTATCTTTTTAGTGAAGAAATAAGATACTTGGCATTTTTGTTATTTATATATATATATATATATATATATATATATATAAATAAATATTTCTCACATTCTAATTATAAATATATATAGCATATGAAGGCAAAATTTAAATACGTATAATTAGCATGCAAATAAAATATTTACTACATAACTAGTATGTGGATACTAAATACTATGCAAAAATACATTACAACGTAAAAATAAAGGAAGAGGTTTGGAAGGAAAATACCTTGTCATCATCCACCACATTTTCTCATTTTTACCATGCAAAAAAGATGACAATGGAGATATGTTAGTGCCAAAGAAAAGAAATGGGCCATTTAAACTTGATTAGTGCCTATGGGTTCAATGGAATTGAACTATAGCACAAATCCCTAAAGATGCAATCCTAAGGAAAGTTTTAAACAACAATGCATGGGCAAGTTTGAAAGAATTTTTCTTTGAAAATGTTAACCTTACTTTATTTTCAAAAGGAAAATTTCGGAAAAAAAAAAAAAAACATTTTTTTTATGAAGAAAAATTTTGTTATTTTGAAAGAGAAGGTTTTATTGTTCTTTAAAAAAAAAAAAAAAACTTTCATCATTTTTTTGAAAGAAAAGGTCTCTTTTGAACAAGCAAAATTTGAAATAGGAGACAAATCACGAAATGTGAAAAGGGGTTTCGGAAAGAGTTTTTTTTTTTTTTTTTTTTTTTTTTTTTTTTTTTTTTTAATAACAAAATGCCATTTTTAGGTGGAACCCAAAAAATTTGAGGTGCACTAAGTTTACCCTTTTCTTTTTTTTTTTTAAATCATTTTTGTAGAGAAAATCTAATTTTAAGAAAACAAAAGAAAAGTGGGTTTCAAAGGACTCATGGGTTTCTTTAGGAAAAAAATGATTTGATTTTTGAATATCCCATGGTTTTATTTTAAGAATATGGTTTGAAGAAAAGCATTTTATTTTGAAAATATTTTTCTGTAAAAAGAAAAGGGTAATCTTGAAAAAGAAAGAATTGGGAAAAAGCTTTTGAGAAATTTCATGAGTTTTTTCCTTTTGAAAAGATTTGAACCAAAGATCCCATGATTTTTATGGTGGAAGGGGAATTTGTGTTGAAAACATTTTTTGGTAGGGAAAATTTATTTTGAATGTAACACCCCATAATTTTATTACTTATTTAATTATTATATGTAAATTATAAGGAGGCCTACAATTAAATGGATTAAATTGATTTGGGCCTAAGACATAAAAAATAAGATAAATGCTATGGGATATGAAGCCTAAGTGAGGTGGCATAAATAAAAATACGGGCCTTGATAACCCTAGCCTTTTACCTTTTAAGTTACACGTGTATGTATATAAGAAAGTTCCTTTTTGTTTTCTGTTGCAATACACTATCGAGTTGTTTCTTTTCTTCTCTACGGCTATGCACAAGTAGTTCAGGTATGGTTTGTCTTGCTCTAAATTTAAAAAGTTTGAATAGTCAATAGCTAGCAATTGTCATGAACCTAAACTATCATTCTACTAATAGAAAATGGCTCCTATAATTGTATTATATTAAATAAGGAAGGGTCAATATGTCAGGAAAGGGCCACAACTTTGAATTTGTGCCTAATGGAGTAATAGGCTTGGACTTATCAATTCAAGTTGTCACCATGTGAAAGGGAAAAGGTTGCTTTGTGAATTATATAAAATTGTTTATAGTCTCACTCTTTTCACCGCCATTGACTTTGTCCAAATAAGTGTCCAACAGTGTCCTTATGCTTTACGGCATCAAGAGAGTTATGGGTCATTGGGAGAATGAACTAAGATATATGTAATATACGGCTTCTATTATTAGATGGATCAGACATACATCTTTCGGCCTAAATGGAAGTCTTATTTTACTTGAATCTATCCCATACATGTGACCTTGCCATTAGGTTCGACCTATATTGAAAGTTTATTGATATATATTAATTTCCTACTTTTAAAAAAAAAAAAAAAAAAAAAACCAAAAGGGAGAATAATCAGATATGAATATTAGATTGATCAATCAAGGTTATATTATGTGTATTCTAAGAATTGTAGTAGTCTATATGATGGCTAGACATGTAATAAAATCCTAGAGTTGCATAGAGTTGTAGTACAAACATGCCAATTAATAGATAGTGAGAATATGTGAAATAGAACAAGTTAATCAAAGATTAAAAGTGAATTTGGATAGTTAAGTGAATAGATGAAATTTTTGGATATATCGGTATTGTCTAGGACAAAACTGTTTTAAGCGTGAAAACAGAATTTTAAGTAGGAAATTGTATATTGATGGACCTATCTTTGGTGTTGCTAGGTTCTAATTCTGCTGATTTGTTGTGATTCAAGGGAGGTTGATTTCTTTTATTTTGCAACTAAGAGGTAAGTGGTGTTTATTAACTTTGGGGCTTTTCCAAAACAGTATTGATTATTAAACTATTTTATATCAAAGAAATATGTTGATATTCCATATATAAATTGATATTTTACAAATGTTTGATGTGCACATTGACTATTCGTTTTATGAAAAACCTGTGAGACAACCTGGATTTATTTAAACTTGTATGTGTGAATATATCTTTATATTTTTGAGAATCATGAGTGGATTATTTTTGTGAACACATTGAATGTGTTTTGAAAACCTATGGCAAGTCGTGATTAGAAGCTCAGTATTGTATTTAGTTCTTAGTAAGGGACAATTATCTCGCAGCCAGAGTTCTTAGCAAGGGACGGTCCTAGAAAAAAGGGACAGTGCACATTTGATAGCTCCTTAGCAAGGGAGTATACTATTGAGGATCCAAAAAGGAAGCACCTTAGCAAGGGAGTATACTATTGAGGATCCAAAAAGGAAGCACCTTAGCAAGGGAGTGTACCTTTAGGTTCCAAAGAAGCCATCCTTAAGAAAAGGGATGTAAAGGAGGTTCTAATATCGAAAGGGGACAGACAACCCTCATCAGCGGGGCGTAAACGTTAACCATGAGAAAAGTCTAGGAAATTATTTATATGATGGTATTGGTATATGTATTATGATGGCTCACAATATAAAGATATTTTTTTTTTTATATGAAATATTTGATGATAAAATAATGGTGAGATACAAGTTATGAATTTGTGTAAGAATTATTTATTTGAAAGGTTTGTTTCCACACCCCAATGTTAGTGAATTCCACTTATTGAGTTATCTCACCCCCTTTATTTTCCCCTTATAGATACATTAGAAGGATTATTATAGTAGAGATTCTTGGAAGACAATAGTTGCGAATTATTTTGTGGAATTAAGGATTTTATTATTATTATTTTATGGCATTAAACATTGTACTAAAGAATTATTCTGAAGATGTTTTGTCTTTGGTGGATTAGAGCTCGACATTTGTGATGAGATTTTAGGTTGCTGGTTTCTTTTATTTAATATTTTTTTTATGGATTATTTAGATTGAATAGACTTTTATTATTTATGATTTTGGGGCATTACATTGAAGAAAAATGATTTTAAAAGAAAAAGATTCATGAGTTTTATTTTCAAAAGAAGAAGCTTGGGTTCCAAAAATCCTATGATTTTTTTTTTTTTTTGGGGGAAAGAAATGTTCATTTTAGAAACTTGCTTATTCAAAAGATTTCTTTTATCATATTTTTTGAAAAGAAATTCCAATGTGATAAAATAAAAAAAATTTATTTGAGGAAAGGAAAGAGATTTTTTTTTTTTTTGAAAAATACTCGTTATTTTTGGATTCAAGAAGAAATAGAAAAGGATATATTTTTTTAGAAAGGAGATTTTAAAAGGAAGGAAAAGATTTTAAAGGTTTCATTTTTGAAAACATCTTACTTAGGTACAGTACTTAGGTGCTATTCCTTAGGTTCCCCTCTTAAAATTCTATCATGTGGATTTTTTTTCATGGGATGAAAGTATGTTTTTTAGTTAAATAGCCACATGGCAAAATCTTAAAAGGAGAATCTAAGGAACAACACCTAAAGTATTATATCTAAGTTTTGTCCTTTCAAAAAGGGAATGAAGTTTTTTTTTTTTTTTTTTTTTTTTTTTTTTTTTTTTTTTAAATCATTTCCTTTTGGAAAAGCATACTAAAGGAATTTTTTCACCCAAGTTATTAATTTATGGCCACATTATTAATGGGAAAAGGTAAAGAGCAACAAGCCAACAATAGTAAATAAGTTCTATAAATTTAAAGACAATAACATAAAGGCAACTAAATAAAATTGCTAAAAATTTAAATGACAAGGAAAAGTAAAGTACTTGAATTTAAATGACAATAAAAGCAAAGTGCTTGAATTTAAATGACAATAAAAGTAAAGGTTGATTAATTTTATTTTATTTTATTTTAATAATGATTCCTCTTAAATAAGCTTTAATCTCTTTCAAGCCTTATGGGTTTTTGGTTAAAAAGAGATGGGAGTTTTAAGCCATTAACTA
This sequence comes from Quercus dentata, assembly GCA_028216015.1. NCBI lineage: Eukaryota > Viridiplantae > Streptophyta > Magnoliopsida > Fagales > Fagaceae > Quercus > Quercus dentata. The sequence continues at coordinate 842,293 of CP116453.1, read as the reverse complement.
TTCTACAGACAACATACTCATATTGTGCTTTAGTTAAGGTTTAAAGCTCATTTAAAAGGAATAGATAGAAAATCCTTTTTTCCTTAGGTGAGGAGGTAGTAGCGCATGCACACACACATGTGCACACACACACACACACAGAGAACAATAGGAATAAAACATGCAATAAGCAATAGGGGAATGGGGATTAGCAAAATGTAAATGGGATGACAATAATGTAAAGGGAAATGGAGAAGAACATTAAAGTAATTGGGATAATAACAAGATAAATATATGAACAAAAATGTAAAAGGTTCTTGGATGCCAAGAAGAGATGAGATTTCTTCACCCTAAGGGTATTTCTCATATTGTGTTAGGACATATTTGTTTCACTTGTTAGGAACATATGTCACTACTTTATGTAATTGGCTTATCCTTTGACAAAATGCACTTTACTTGTATTTTGGTAGATTTAGGATGTGTTTAAATACTTCAAGAAACCATGTTTCAAGATCAAGTATTGAAGCCTTCAAGTCTATCCAAGAAAACAAGTTGATAGTGCAAATTTATTAAAACTTGACAGTTGGCTCGAAAGTTGCATCTATCGAGCTTAAGAAAGTGTTCAAAGGCGGGTGTGCTCGACACCTACTCGACACCTCCTATCTGTCGAGGTTTAAGAATTTCAGAATTCAAATCTGATTTTCTTGGGATCCGTGAATATATCTTTGGGCCATCTTTTCTCCTAACCCTAGACATATAAAAGGATTGTTTTAAGGGCCATCAAACAGTTCACAAGTTGCACAAGCATTGAGCAAACTCTGTTCAAGCAAATTGTGACCGGAGACGAAGTTCTTGCCCTAGTTCATCTCTTTCTCTTGAAGAAGTTCTTTGTGTATATGCACCATAGGATTTTGTGACCAAACATCTTCTTGATCTTCATCGTGTGGATGAATTGAAGAACTTTGCAACCAACAACCTTCTTAGTTGGTGATTGAAGTCATGTACTGGGATCCGCGCAATTGGTTAGTCATGTACTTGGGAGTCGTGCATCAAAAAGGGGAGGCTGTCACTACAGAACAAGTTCAATTAGGTATTGGGATAAGGGTTCAACTCTAGGTTGGTACGATACTTGGGATTCCTTTACTTGTAACCGCTTGTTGTGATAATGGTGGAGTTTCGGGAGTGGTGACCTGAAAATCATCCGGTGGGATTTTTGCCGTTAGGTTTTCCCCATTTGTAAACAAATCTCTGTGTTATTTATTTTCCGCTGCATACTTAGTTTATTGGTGATTTGTTTGTGCTATCACGTGTTTGCATGATAAATTGATTAATTAATAACTTGGCTAATTAATTTCTATCACAAGGGGTCATTCAATTTGTGGCCTATCATATTGGATCTAGGTTATGGTTCAATACCTATCTAGGAACTTAATAACAATATTACAATCAACAACAAATAATGAAAGCCTAAAGAAATAGAGAAATAGATATACAAAACCACAACAACAATATGCTAGGAATTTAAAGCAATAAAGTAAGAAACAACAAGTAAAGAAAAGGAATTTCATATATAAGATGAATGATGTTTACATAGGAAGAAATAGAAAGAGGGGGATGGGCTACACCATCCCTACATCTTATCCACAATGATTACAATAAAGATGAGAGGGGCTGAATTTTTTGTTGGGTTTCCTAAAGAGAGGAGAGATAAAAATTTTCAGAATTTTTCTAGGGTTTTTTAGTTTCTTCTAATTTTTCTAGTATTTTCTATATTTTTTTCCTCCAAATACTCTCTCCAAACTTTATCTTTTTACAAAAATTTGGGGGTATTTATAGAGATACAAGAAAAATGGGAGGCTATGTGATGGTGTACACCAAGTTTAGCTATTTCATCTTTTTCTTGGTTTTGGTCCGATCTTTTGCAGAATTGTTTGGAGGCCTTTTTGAACTTCGATTTCTTCAAACTTTATATCCTTGCAAAGTTCTAGATTTCTAGTCTCCATAGGTTCTAACTTTACGAGTTTGGAGCTATGGTTGTCAAGATATCGCGTCCAAAAGGGAGGTGATGTAGTGTGGGAAATTCTTGTGATGTTTTTCCTTAAAAAAATTATTCCTTCAAATCCATGGCAAATATCATCGAGCCCTTTTTGTGAGAGGTGGTCAAGATCTCATACTTCAAGCTAGTTTAGATGGATTGCTCCAATTATTTCCCAATCGGAATAGTTGTTCGGGAAAATTTGGTCCAAAAACGACTTGTTTGACCTGGAAAAAAGTGAAACATTTAATTAGGGTTTTAATGTTATGTTGATATTTCATCCGTTTTAACTCTAATTTTAGCCCGTGAACCATCGTTTTGAAGGGAAAAATATGACCAACGAGATGGTCCAAAATTCAATCCGATCAAACGATCGGATCAAAAAGTCAACTTTTTGACCATACCTGGTTGGGGCTTTTGGTCTTAATTGCTATCGGAGGGATTTTAAATGTTGCAACCCTTTGATCCACTATCCAATCATGTTGCATTTATTTGTTACCCTTTTTTGGCTGTGAAACTTGCAATTTGCACCACTCTTTTTTCGAACTTTGGCATTTGTTTTGATGCGTGAATCGGGGTCGGCCAAAATACGAAGATCGACAACAGTGAGATAGATAAGAGCGTCCTCATCATAAATGACACTTCGTCATTCACCATCAACCTCTCTTATCTCTGGCCATTCTTAAATGATATTTATATTTGTTGGACTGTCACCACTTATGATATGTTTAAATTGAGGAGGAGGGAGGAGGAGTAAAGTAGAGTTGGCTAGAAATTAGCCTAATTTTTGGCCAATTTGGCTAATTTTCGGCTAACTCTTCTCTACTCTCCTTTACTCTCCCCCACTCCCCCTTAATCCAAATAGACACTTAGAGATATGCGAGCCTTGAATGGTATGTCGAAAAAAGTGATAAATTTTTTTGTCATCCTATGATGTTAATGTCATTTTTTAGGACCATGTAGGGATGGGATTTGTGTTTTAGGAGTTTAAGGACTGCTAATATCAAGTGCACTTTTCTTTGGAACTATTCGTTTGTGTAAAATTGAGATGCCATTGCAATCATGAATATTAGGATACACTTGTGAGTGAAGTTCCAATAACTTTTCAAGTTTTTGGAACATTTGAAGAAACATATTTGTTTGTGTAAAATTGAGATGTCATCACAATCATCAATATTAGGATACACTTGTGAGTAAAGTCATACATTTAATAAAAATGACAAGAGTAAGTGAATTATATAATATAGTTGGCCACAAGTTAGTGGCTTAAGTGGTGCCTGTATATGTTTTATATCTTTGGACATACCAACTATGACCTTACAAATAGGACAATTTCTTTTATATTCCTCTAAATTCTAAAATTCCATACTCTTACCAAATCCCAAGCAATAATTGACCTCGAGTCACTGAATTTACCATTCCTTTTTCTCTAAGAATTGAAATTATTATTGCACATTCCGTACACACATTATTTTTGAACTAAAATCATATCTTGAAGTCACAATTTCAATTCAAAAAGTTTTGAATTGAAATACTGAGTTTTGAACTGAAATCGTGACTTTAAGACATGTTTTCAATTCAAAAGCCTAATTGGGTGTGCTTTGTGTGTAATATGGTAGTGTGCAATAGACATTGCCCAATACAATTCAACCATCCTTAACACATGAAATCAAATCATTCTTTTCAAGCTTAGGTTAGCGATAAAATATCAAAGTTACTTTAATTCTTAATTTCAAAAAGGAACAAATACATAAAGTTGGTCCAAAAATTATTTTATTAAAATTTGTATTTTGCAACTTGTACGCGCCAAAGGCGAGGCTATTGGGTTGGGCCTCACTTAGGCTCACAATCTATTTGTATTGTGGGCTTGAGTTTCCTACTTTGAGTTGTTCTCGGCACAAAGACTTAACGAATTTTTCTCCCTCTCTGGACCATCCCCCTCTCTCTCCTTTAACTTCTCATATTTATAGCCCAAAATTAGTGGAGAGACAATGATTACTTCCATGGTTAGTGCAATAGGAGGTCCAATGTCGTTAATTGTAAGTGGGTGTTTAGGTGGGAGTGGGGTGTGGTGAGAGTGGTTTTGGAAATGGTTCCCACTTCAGTAGATATGCTCGGCAACGATATTCCCCAAGGCATTGCTAAGCATACAAGAGATGGTATCCCCGAGCACCTTTCTTCTTGCTCGGGATGTGGTTTGTCGAGCAAGGCTTGGGCGGCGGAATAGGGTGCGTGCTAATTGAGATTATCTACTCCTTAGGCTTTTGGGTAATATGAGGCCTGGGATTGTGGCTTTTATGGGCTCGGGCTGGGGCCTTAGGTAGAAAGAGGTTGATGCCATGGGCCACATTGTTGAGTCAGCATTTAAGGCCCACAGGCTTGGGTATCACAAATGCCGTACACAACTCATAATTAAACATTTTATATTTTTTAACATGTGCATTTAGCATACCTATTAATAACCCCAAATTATGTATTACAATTGAAAGTAATTATACAATAGTCTAATAGCATGATAATGTCGTATTTACACATCTTACATAATAGTATATCTTATTAATTAAATTTATAGTGTGACTCATCATTCATGTGAGAGGAGAAAGTAAAACGTTATTGTATTTATAATTTTAGGGACACAACTAACGCACACCTAATTGAACAATATGTTGATATGTGCAACTGTGGGTAATAGACACTTTTTGCTCATTTCTATATACATGGACCCGTAACTTTTTAATCAATTACTCACAATCGCATAATAAGTCAAGGAATAGTGAAATTGGGTGTGAAAATGGGCATGACCATATGATTGTTATTGAAACAAGAGGCCCCAAACTGAATGAAATTTATACATGGGAAGGTTCACTAGTATTTTTTTTTGTTGTTTTTTTTTTTTTTAATTAATTTTTTTAGATCTAAGATAGAAATCTATTTTAACCTAATCTAAGTGTATATGTGTGTAAAATGCCATTTGGAGACTTGAACCTTAGGCCTTTATCCACCCCACTCCTTAAGAACTAATACTTATGGAGTAACCATTACGCTAAGGGTACACTAATATTCTAAAACACGTGACCTTAACATAACAAATTAATAACCTACAAAAAAATCAGAAAAGAAAAGAAAAGAAAAGAAAAGAAAAGAAAAGGCCAAAAAAATTAGAAAAGAAAAGGCTAAAGGGAAAGGCATCAAAGAAATGAGGAATATTTAATCCAATATATATCTTCTTTTGTAGTCTAGACTCCAGAGGTTGATAAAAATAAATAAATAAGGACTTAATTGAGAATTGAGATGGTGAAAATAGGGTTCAAATAGACTCATAGAGAAGTTAGTGTGTAACGTAATGTGAATGAAGTAATGATGTTGACTTGAAACGTTGAAATTAATTACTATATCGATATTTGAGGTTTCCTAAACTAAAATCTAAAAAGGGTTATACACATGACCTATCAACCCCAACTCAAACCAAATCGTCCATTTCCTTCCCGAGTCAAAGCAAAAGAGCTTGGCCACCAAAATTGCTGCATTCAAAAAAGGTTTCTCTCTAAATTAGTTTGGAAAAAAACCCTTCAAACTTTTTTTATATCTTTTGTTTAGATGTGAAATTTGAAAATCTAACTGTTAGATTATATGTTCTTATCATATCATCTATGCATGCAAAATTTCAAGAAGATCAAAGATTAATAGCTATAAAATCAATGACATGTTTAAATATCAAATTTTTGTGGTAAAACATTATACATAAAATATAAGTTTGTTGATTAAATAGTAAATAAAACTCGATTTGAATAAAATTTGACATGCGTGTGAAGAACATAAAAAAATGCAGTCTAATGATTAAATTTTCAAAATTTACATTTAGTAAAATGATATATGAGGAGTTTGAACTTTGAAGGGGTGTCTCTCCAAACTAATTTGGAGAGAGACCTTGTTCGATAAGGATGGATATATGGGTTCAAGTTACACTGGTGTAACTTGACAAGAGTTACACCATTTGTAGACCGTAGATTTGTAATTGATCTAATGGTTAAAAAAAATAGCATTAAATGCTAATTGACTTACACCTCATTCAATTAATTAATAGCAATTTTGTTTCTCTTTCCTTATTTATTATTTAAAACTTTTTACATATTTTCATTTTTTTGCCAATGACTTTACAAATATATTTGCAATACTTTTTATTTTTATTTTTTTTTTGGTTGAGTTCGTACAACTTTTTTTTTTTTTTTTTTTCCTTTCTTTTAAGCCGGTCATACTTTTATAGTATTATCAATTGTGAATATATATCTTGTCTCCTTAAAAATAAATAAATGGCTAAGTGTTGTTTAATGAGGTTTTAAATAAATGGGGGAAACAAAGAAGAAGAAGTAATTACAACAAATGAAGAATTAAGTACATAGTTCCTTTTGATTAAAAACTGTTTTGCTTAAAATCTACCACTCGTGGGAAAAGGCACTACTTCATTACCAATGAAGAGTTGCATCAAACTATATCACTATGTTACTTGGGATCCTCGTCCTTTGTCTAAGTCCTTATGAACGTGATTACCGATAACACAAACACAAAATAAAATATGCTAAGGACCACCAAGCTTCATATCCTTATATTGGATCTGGAGGATTTGATATAGATTTGATAATTGGAGGCATATATAATTTCCATGAAAAATCTAAACGTAACCAAAGCAAAAAAAAAAAAAAAAAAAAAACAATGAACTTTGGCCAATGAACTTTGGTCTAGTTGATAACATCCCTTTTCTTTTTTTTTTTTTTTTTTTTTTTTTTTTTTTTTTTTCAAGTATAGAAATGCAAGTTCTTAAAAATGGCAGTATCCCTTTAATCAAGTGAAAAACAATAATTAAGGAGAGAGAGAAAATGCTAGTATTAATTATGAATGAGATGGAAACCAATAGCATTTAATGCTATTTTTTTAACCATTAAATCAATTACAAATCTACGGTCTACAAATAGTGTAACTTGAACTCATCTCTTTACATATATATAAGAAATGCTATGTTCACAACATTTTTACAACGAATCATAAGTGGTTAGTTGTTATCAATTCAAATTTGAACTTACCACTGAGATTACTTTTTTGCCCTAACAATAACATCCAACTTGTCACTTAAGATTTGTTGTGAAAATGTTGTGAATATAACATTTCTCTTTCTCTCTCTCTCTCTCTCTCTCTCTCTCTCTCTCTCTCAACAATAACAACCAATAACAACTTGCCGCTGAGGATTTGTTGTAAAAATGTTGTGGACATATTATTTCTCTCTCTATATATATTCATGAGTTTTGTCTGAACTGCATTCTCTTCTGTATGACTATTATGTCTCATGTTCATTAAAAAAAGAAAAAAAAAAACTCAAAATTACAAACCTCATTTTTTCCTTTATAGAAATTAGTTGGGTTCTCATATATGTCCTTGTAATTGCCTTTGTATTTGTTAGTCCTCCTTAGTAGATCACAATCAGTTTGAGAATAAGAATAAGAATCATAATCAAATAGCCTTTCCATTACAATAGAAATGCCGTTTCAATTTGACTATTATGTTTGAGTTTGGTTCATTTAGTAATCGAGCCTAAATTTAAGGATTTAACTTGGCTTTTTTTTAAAATAAATAAATACAAACAAAGTTTTTTCCCAAATCAAGCTTGAGCTGTTTATAAATAGTTTGATTCATTTACAGTAGTATTTAGTGGTAAGAAATCCACATTGCCCTATAATAGGTGCATGCATGAGTTGTGAGATTCAAGTAATAGCACGCTTCATTGTAATTGAATGGCACCTATGGTATCACCTATTAGTGTCACGGGACACGGGATTAGTGAGTCCATACTAGAAACCCCATTTTCCTCAAAAATAGAGTAAAAGTTAGAAATATTATTGATGAATTTTTTTAATGAAAATTGAATATAAATAATGCATTTTTGAAAAATAATTTGACATATAATAGTAATATACTAAATATGTCATCCCTTAGGCCATCGCCATGTCGTTTTCCTAAACTTGTATGTTAAGAAATTTGGACTAAAGTAAATAATACCACGGTAACATGCGTAAGCAGTGGCCTCATCATTTCCATTTCCAAAACGTGAGTCGAGAAAAATACTAGGCTCCAAAGTCCAAAGAGCTCTGTCCACATACAATGTATATTTAATATATAGTCTTCAAAGCCCTTGAATTCCTCCGTTGTTCCCTGTAATCTGAAGTACTTTGGAATTAGCTGGTTCCTTTTCTTTTATTGGGTACGCTTTTTCACCTCTCTTTCTTTCACTATTTTTTTTTTTTTTTTTTACATAAATCATCTAGGGAACATAGTGCGCCGATCCAATTCTATTCAATAAATCAGCTTATTGGTTAACCTGGGATCGATGGATCATTTTAATCCTTATGCCTGTCTGTTTGGTATTTAGAGTCGAAATAGTTACACCCGAGGGATGCTTTCATGCTCCTTCCTCGTACAGAGTATATCTCTGTTTTTTGTCTTTTTTCTTTTTAATTGAGAAACAGAGTATATCAAATGTTCGCTCGCTTTTCTCTGTGAATGATTACCATTTTTTTTTTTAGTATTTCAAAATAACCCACATGTAATTTGGGTATCAACATCAAGATTCATTTAATTTACTAATTGCCCATTTATATTTTTATCAATTTTAGTTGTTTCTCCATAGCCTTGGGCCGTTGTGCGGTCAACCATTGTGTAGGATAGGAAAGTGTGTTGGAAATAAAAGAATTTACTTCATTTGAGGTAGTCAAGAAAGGGTGATTAGGAAGAGAGCTTAGAAAGGATTTTGCATCAACAAAAGCTCAAGATTGTCTCTTTACCCTACTAATTAATTGTACAAGAACTGGTGACTAACTAACAAACAAATCTTGGGGTTGTCTTGCTCTTTGTTCCTGATATTATCCATGCATACACATGCTTTGGTATTTGCACACATGTCCTTCTTAGTTGGGTTGAGCTGGACTTGTTGCACTCGATTTGGGTTCATCATACAAATCTAATATATTATATAGATAATTTCGGCCCTTGCCTTTTTTGTGATTTCCTTCTTCTTGTTAGTTTCCCCTAACATGGATAGAAACGGACTGCAGGAAGGACACAATTTCAAATGATAATTACAATCTTGATTGATATTGCCAATTCTGAGACAAACAAGTTGTTTAATTCCTTCATGCTCTCTTTTGGTACCGCTTACTTACCTAATACTGTTTATGCTATGTTTGGTTGGAGTTATTTTGGGATGATGAAAAAAAAAAGTGGAAAATAGGAGAGAAAATAGATAGGAAGGGTGTTTGGTTGAAAGGAGGACGGGAGAAAATTGATGGAGTACTACTATTTTCACTCCAATTTTAGTGAGTTCGGAATGAAAATAAGAATGAAAAATGAAGAGCGAAAGCTCATTGGCATTTTGGACAAAATTAACCTTCCATTTTGAACAAAAAATTGAACTAGCCGATGCCACGCTCACAAGCTCATTCGTGCTTCACCCAGCCATGTTCAAAAAATTGAAATTTTTTTTCCTTTTTCTCTTGGCTATTAACCTAGCCACGTTCAAGAAGTTCATTCATTATTTGTGATTTTTAAAATTCTTGTGATTTTTTTTTATACCTTTTTTTATGAAGTATTCATTGATACATAAATTTTTAATAATAATATAATGTATTACTTTTGTTTTATCACATAATAGTAAATTTTTACCACTTTTTTATCCCTCCAGCCAATGGATCCGTAGTCTTATTTATTTATTTACACTATATGTGGGTTTCACTTGTTTTTTTTTAGAGATGATTGTTGAGCTTATCATCTGAGAATCTTTGGTTTTATTTTATGACACAGTTTGTTTTGGGCAGAAAAACATGCTTCACTGTTTTCGAGTTGCGTTGGCAATACTATTACTGGCAACTTGCTCACATGCTTTCCGGAAATATAGACATCCTGAGATAAAATCTGCAGTTTTCTTATCCCCTAAGTTTGTGTTGGATCCAGGATCAGTGGTGAACAAATATTACTACAATATTGACTTCCCAAGAGGTCATATTGCTATCAAGGGTTTCAATGCGGAAGTAGTTGATGAAGCAGGGCATCCTGTCCCTCTTCACGAAACTTATCTCCACCACTGGGTCCTTGCAAGATATTATCAACGTCTAAATGCAACAAATCCTGAGCATGATGACCACAAACATAACCAACCTGATCGTATTCTTGTGAGGAACAGTGGAATATGCCAGAATAATTCTGGTGGCCAGTATTATGGCCTTGGATCTGAAACACGAGGAACAAACACAGATGTACCAGATCCTTATGGAATTGAGGTTGGTAATCCTGCTGATATTCCTGCAGGGTATGAGGAGGGGTGGATGCTTAATGTCCATGCAATTGATACTCGGGGTGTGGAAGATAAGTTGGGATGCACCGAATGCAGGTGTGATCTATATAACGTTTCAAAGGATGAATATGACCGGCCCTTGAGGCCGGACTATATAGGAGGTTTAAGATGTTGCTATGATCAGACTCAATGCAGATTGAAAGAAGTCTCTGAGGGTGCTAAGAGAAACCTTTACATGAGATATACGGTGAAGTGGATTGATTGGGATGAATTTATTGTGCCTGTCAAGATTTATATATTGGATGTCACTGATACTTGGAAACAAGTGGACAATTCAACAGGACAAAGTTCAGAGCATGAATGTCATGTAAGTGAACTTCTCCACAATTATATTATACTCTCCTGATATATTGATATAAACAGTATTTGTAATTACTGATCTCTCTCCCTCCCTCTCTCACACACACATACTCTTCTGAATAAGGATATGAAAGTAGAAATTAGATTAAAATTGGCTATATTACAATTTTGGTTCATGAAATATATGTTCATTGCAACTTGTTCTCCAGAGTTTAGAAAGTTACAAATTGGTCTTTTATTTATTTTAACAATGTAAGTTGATGGAATACGTGTCTATTTCCTGTGAACTTGAGCTTTCCACCTCTCTTTTATGAGTAAATTTTGTTATGGCTGCATCTTAGTGAGCTTTCTGTTTTTTAATATCTCACCCTTAATCATCTTGAAGTATAAGTTTCAAAAATCAAGAAGTCGTACAAAATTCAAATTTCATTCGACCGATCTGTATTCTATTGCATTGTTAGTATTTTTGTTAATTCAATACGCTTTCTAAGAGACTCAATAACAGAACTTCTTTGGTACAGGTTGAGTATGACGTTGAGTCTTGTAGTGCATCTGGTATGGCTGATAATAGGTGCACTGACTCCAAAAGGATAAGCCTCGTTTTCCAAACTGGTGGCTATATCGTCTACGGTGTGGCCCATCAACATTCGGGGGGTATCGGTTCAGCTCTTTATGGAGAGGTGATTCAACACTTACCTTATCCGTTTGTAGTGATATGAGTGCCACATTTCTAATTTTCTTTGTTATTTGGTATGTCAGTAATGATCTCTCGTGGAATATCATACGACTTACCCGATTTGATGATCTTCTATGGAGAGTATCAGGAATTGTCACTCTCACAAGCTAGCAAAAGTAGTTCACACGCATTCATATTTTCTCCATACTTTTTGTCTCCATATATTTATGACATCAACTAGATAGTTGGATTTGTTGCAAGAATCTTTTTAATTTAGTTACACTGAATAACCTTTTGTAAAAATATTTTTAATTCACGACAAAATCTCATGTTGTATTAGGCTGTGAACTTCATCATGATCTGCATGTGCTCTATATACATTTTTTTTGGGGGTCAAAATTTTATTGTTCCTCTAGTTCTGGATTAGTTATTTGATTCTATCTTTCCTTTCAATCATCTAGTTCCACACATCTGTGAAACTTATGTGAAACGTTTTGTCATATTTTGAGGAGTTTAATAATGTAACAGCTACTTTTGCTCATGCTTTTGTGTGGAGTTTCAGGATGGACGGGTTTTATGTTCTTCAATACCAACTTATGGACAAGGGAAGGAAGCAGGAAATGAGGCTGGTTATATCGTAGGAATGTCCACTTGTTATCCTCAACCCGGCTCTGTCAAGATAAATGTTGGGGAGACTCTGATTCTGGAATCTAATTATAGTAGCACCCAGAGCCACACAGGAGTCATGGGGCTCTTCTACATTTTGGTTGCAGAGCAATTGCCAAAGCCTAGGTTTTCCCTACGAGTTCCAATTGCAAAGCAAGTTAATAAGGTATAAGCATTTGCATTGATGTAGAATGCAAATGATAATAAATGCAGTCTGATTGACAAGGATCAATGGATGCGTTGATCAATTATATTTCACCTACAGTGAAGTTTCTTCAACAATGCATAGCAACATTATGTCAATAGAAATAAGGCTGCTGGATTCTTAATGAATTGAGATCAGACCTCTAAAGTTTATTGGTTCTTTCAACGTTGGGAGTAGCAGTAGCTGTTGCTGCCAATGTTTGCGAACTTGAGAATGATACAAAATATGGTTACCAGTCACTTGTGATGTTATTCCATGAATACTTTATGTGCCTAGTCCCCACTAATAGAGAGAGAGAGAGAGTACTACTTGTATAATATATGTAGAATCCACCACCTTCTAGATATATAAAAATAAATTTTACAATAAGTAGTGTAACTTTTTGAAGCAGTGGTTTCAAGTTCTTGTTATGGGTCTTTCTTCTTGTTCTTCTTACGTGATTGTTTTTCTCCTATGAAGCACGGGTGCGTTTCAGGACTCGAGTGCGGGTGCGGTACTCGGCAATTTTTGAAAAAGTAGGGTGCAGGTGCGGCGGGACTCGACGATTAAAAAATTATTAAAAATATTTTTATTTATATTTTCTATATATTTTTACTATTAAAATATTCTTAAAAAACACATTAATATACTTGATTTACAAAACAAAGAAAGAATAAGGCAAGAAACATCTGAGAGGTCGAATTTTGGCTTCTCCGACGAGTTTCAATGCCGATTTCAGCCTGTTTCGGCCGATTTGGCCTGTTTCGGCCGTTTTCGGCCTGTTTACTGTGTATTGGCCGTATCGGTCGCCGGCCAATATGGACCGATATGGCCGATCTGACCCGATTCGGCGGGATCGGCCCCTTCGCCGCGAACGAAGCCCATTTGACGTGAATCGGGCCGCGTCGTAGCGGATCGAGGAAAAAAAAAATCGCAGACGCGGCACCGACTCGCGGTCAAGTGTGTCGGATGCAGCGTCCCCATGTCGCGCCGCGTCGGACTCGGGTGCGGCACCCTTCCAGCCGCGTCCGTGCATTCTAGCTTTTCTCCTTCTGTGTTGGATTGCTTTCTATGATGTAGTTGTAGATGTCATGAAAGTCTTTTAATTTTATTTTCAAGGTATATGCATAGTGGAGATCCGGCAAGCAAATCCACTATTGTGGAGGCCCCCAAAAAGAAGTATCGAATTCTTAGGTTAGGTCGCACTTTAGGTCTTTGGCAATGAGACTCTTTATGTGTATATGTTTTTAGGATGAGGTGTGTGTGTGAGTTCCTTTTTCTTATTTTTAATTTAGGATTCACCACCTTTAATTGGTTTTATATTAGGTGTGATTAGTCACCTATAGGTCTATTTCATTTTAAATTACCTATTTAACTAAACCAATTTTAAGGGTTTATTGATTAAGGTAAACCAAAGGTCTCGAACAAAAGATCTTGAATTGAAAGTTCGATTTACGTGTGAGGAAGGTGTTAGGCACCCCATAACATCTATCCAAAGGATAGTACCCCATTTTAATTTATCTCAAACTTTATCTTTTTGGTGAAGAAATAAGATACTTGGCTTTTTAGTTATATATATATATATATATATTAGTCACTAACCCGTGCAATACACGGGAATAATTACCGGATGATTTCGGGAAAAAAAAAAGTCGTAATCTTTCATATTAGATATATCGAAATGTGTCTATTGGAAGGTCATAACTCTTTATATTAGATATATATTAAATGTGTCTATTTAACGAAAATGTGCCTTTTAAATAAAAATGTGCATATTGAATGAAAATGTGCCTATTGAATAAAAATGTGTCTATTGATTTGAAAATATGCATACTAAATGAAAATGTGCATATTGAAGAGTCATAAACATTTCGGTATGAATAGTAGTTCATATTCATTTGGTAATTTTTCACAACTTCTTCTTTTTCATCTTTCTTAGAAACACAAGAAATTTGTGGATTTTCTTCAAAATTGCTATTTGTAAAACCCAATAAACTTGGTTGTGTCATGGGGAGAATTTTGTGCCCATACACTATTGCACATAAAAAGCCAAAAAATATAATTGGACTAAGAACCAGTTATGTATAAACTATAAATTAATATGGTGCGAAAATCTAATTCAAACTTAAAATAAATTTCAACTAAAACATAAAAATATTTTTTATTACAATGGTCAACGATGAAACAATAAGAAGAATAAATTGTGAAGTGCAAATATGCCAAACACACATTAAATGCCACATGTTTGATTTTAATTGCCGTTATACCTTGATTTTACTGCCAAAGTTTGGCCATTCCAAGCATGGTAATACAATCTTATACAAATTAGAACACAAATAATAAAACTGCCAACAACACAGAATATTTAACAGGGTATATATTAATATTGAAGACAACGTTTCAACGAATAACAATACACAATACCATTCTTAGAGCAAAATATTAACATAAGGCAAATGCGCAAGATTCAATTTTTTACAATGGCCAACAATTAAAGTATTAGTATAAAGAGGTATCTACTTCTTGATTATAGTGTCAAAGTCATGGCCATTTCATAAATTATAATACAATCTCGCTCTATATTATGGCCATAAGAAAATATTAAAACAACCTGTAATACTGCTTTAAACCAAATCTCCATTACATCTACCCGATTCAAACCCAAATGTTAAAATTCGAATGGAGATGAAGAAATACAAAACAATAACTCCAATAACCAAATATGCTTAAATAAATAATCAAAGCCATTAAGCTAAAAAAATGCGAATTTAAACTCATTTTACAAAGTCAAACGGTGCACAAATAACAATATATATGTTGTGTAACGTTGGCACATAAAGTAAGGCAAAAAGTATGTAACCAAATAGTATAACACCACCTTCTAAAAAAAGAATAGTATAACACCATGATCAATACTTAGAGCAATTTCTCAATCACGGTTGACCAAATTAGTTTCTAACCTTTTCATCAAGGGAATATAGCGCCAATAATGTTGTTTTCTTATTTTTGTACTCCTTTGGCAGAAAAGAAACTGGGAGAAATAAGAAGTGAATGTAAATACACAAAGAGAGAGTTAAAAGATATAGTAACGGTAATAAAATTGTATTGAAACGGTTTGTTTAATCCACCAAATGAAAAGATACAACTGTTAGGTTTTTAAATGTAGGCATGTGGCATAAATTTATGTAGCCACATGGCGCAATGAGAAAGCGGTCAACAAAAAAGTCAAAGCGTTTTGGCTATTTTTTTATCTCACGTTCTAATTATAAATATATATAGCATGTGAATAAAATATTTACTACATAACTAGCATGTGGATACTAAATACTATGCAAAAATACATTACAACGTAAAAATAAAAGAAGAGGTTTGGAAGGATAACACCTTGTTGTCATCCACCACATTTTCTCAGTTTTACCATGCAAAAAAGATGAAAATGGAGATATGTTAGTGCCAAAGAAAAGAAATGGACTATGTAAACTTGATTAATGCCTATGAGTTCAATGGAATTGAACTATAGCACAAATCCCTAAAGATGCAATCCTAAGGAAAGCTTTAAACAACAATGCATGGGCAAGTTTGGAAAGAATTTTCTTTGAAAATGTTAACCTTACTTTATTTTTCAGAAGGAAAATTTCAAAAAAAAACATTTTTTTTATGAAGAAAAATTTTGTTATTTTGAAAGAGAAGGTTTATTGTTCTTTAAAAAAAAAAAAAAATCAAATTTTGAAGGAAAAGGTCTTTTGGAACAAGCAAAATTTGAAATAGGAAACAAATCACGAGATGTGAAAAAGGGTTTCGGAAAGAGTTTTATTTTTTTTTTTTTATTTTTATTTTTTTTAATATATAACAAAATGCCATTTTTAGGGGGGAACCAGAAAATGTTGAGGTGCACTAAGTTTACCCTTTTCTTTTTTTTGAAATAATTTTTGTAGAGAAAATCTAATTTTAAGAAAACAAAAGAAAAGTGGGTTTCAAAGACTCATGGGTTTCTTTAGGAAAAAAATGATTTGATTTTGAATATCCCATGGTTTTATTTTAAGAATATGGTTTGAAGAAAAGAGTTTCATTTTGAAAATATTTTTCTGTAAAAAGAAAAGGCAATCTCGAAAAAAAGAAAGAATTGGGAAAAAGCTTTTGAGAAATTTCATGAGTTTTTCTGTGGGGTCATAAGTCCGGTGATATACATCCACCTTTTGTACTAGGCTTGAGGCTTATGCCGAGACCCATAATTGCATATGAAGAAGACAGGTGGTGATCATGGCAGCCTAGGAAATTGTGTCAAGGACAACTCCGTCCCTCGGCTAGCCAAAGTCGAGGTAGAAGAAAAGTGATTTGCAGGCAAAGACAATCTTTCAAAGCACTCCAAGGAAAAAGATAAGTACAGCAAATAAGCCTGGAGCATGGCGGTAGAGCAATTTCGGAAAAGTTTGCTACCTCCACATTAAATGCTCCACAACTAACACTCTAGCCACATTAATGTGGAAATGATACACAAGCGGTGGCTTTTCGGACTCACTTGCTACTACCTAAGAGCTTTGGGAGGAGGTTGATGTGACAAAGACCAACAACAACAGATCTAACCTACACGTGTATGGTGGAGATGAAGGAGGAAAGTAGTATATAAGGAAGAAAGAGCTCGAGAAAGGGATGGAGAGATTTTACCGAGGAGAAAACTTGAGTAATCGAACTAACTTTGTAACCATTATCACTTTGTCATTCAAGAAATAATAAGTTGAAGCTCCTCGGACTAGTGCCAAGGATTGAATTGCTTGCTCAAGTCCATATTTGTTTACTTATTCATTTTTTTAAATCATCTTCAACTGTTGTTATACTTATTAAAACCCAGTTCTTCTACCCACTTTCTACAAATTTATTGTATTGAGTTTGTTGGGCTTGAATTCACTTATCCCTTAGGAATAGTGCTCAAACCCGAGTCCTACATTTCCTTTTGAAAAGATTTGAACCAAGATCCATGATTTTTATGGTGGAAGGGGAATTTGTGTTGAAAACATTTTTGGTAGGGAAAATTTATTACGAAGAAAAAGGATTTTAAAAGAAAAAGATTCATGAGTGTTGTTTTCAAAAGAAGAAGCTAGGGTTCAAAAATCCTATGATTTTTTTTTTTTGAAAAGAAATGTTCCTTTGAAACCTTGCTCATTTAAAAGATTTCCTTTATCATATTTTTGAAAAAGAAATTCCAATGTGATAAAATAAAAAAAAAAATTATTTGAGAAAGGAAAGAGATTCTTTTTTTTTTTTTTTTTTTTTTTTGGAAAAATACTCCTTATTTTTGGATTCAAGAAGAAATAGAAAATGATATTTTTTTTAGAAAGGAGATTCTAAAAGGAAGAAAAGATTCAAAAGAAGGATTTATTTTTGGAAGAATATTTTGAAACAAAGAGAGGGTTTAAGGGTTTTGTAGGGATAAAGGCCCAAATTATATATTGGGCCTTGGGCCTTGAGCCTTGTCCAAGAACATGGGGTGATCTCGAGGACGAATAAATAGTAGTGGATGATTTAAGTTGAGTCCCATGAGTAGGTTACAAGTGGGAAGGTAGGGTGAGGAGAAATATCTCCTCGGATAAATGACATAGGTCAAATGTATATCTAATATTCAAGGTGACCTTCAAGAAATTTCAAAGTGATAGGACGATCATCATGAGCATTACAAGAGGGAGGAGCTCGGGAAATATCTAAGAGAAAGCTGCTACCACACATTAAATGCTCTGTGACTAACTTTCTAGCTACATTAATGTGGAGAAGACCCCTAAACAAGTGCTACCTTGGTTACCTCAACTCATGGGGAGGCGGGGGTGTCCAATGGGACAAGCACTCAAGTGGAGGCTGGATGACCAACGGGTGGAGGGCCAAGATTGTCTAAGGAGAACTATATAATAGAAGAGACCCTCCATGGAGAAAGGATCGAGAGAAAAGGAAGAGAGAAACACTGTAGCAATCGGGAACCAACACTATAATCAAACTTGTGAGGAATATATAAGAAGCTGATCTCCTCGGTGTGCGGGGATGATTTTCTCTAATTTAATTCAATCTATTTCTTTGTTCTTGTCAATGAGCCCACTTTATTTGTGGTCCAACTCATTTTTAATCGTTTTCCAACCCACTCTCTCTAAAATTCATCGTTTAGGCTAGGGACTCAAAGCTGGTCATACAGTTTCATTTTTGAAAACATCTTTCGAAAAAGGGAATGAAGTTTTTAAAAAAATCATTTCCTTTTGGAAAAAGCAAACTAAAGGAATTTTTTACCCAAGTTATTAATTTATGGCCACATTATTAATGGGAAAAGGTAAAGAGCAACAAGCCAACAATAGTAAATAAGTGCTAGAAATTTAAAGACAATAAAATAAAGGCAATTAAATAAAATGGCTAAAAATTTAAATGACAAGGAAAAGTAAAGTACTTGAATTTGAATGACAATAAAAGCAAAGTGCTTGAATTTAAATGACAATAAAAGTAAAGGTTGATTAATTTTTTTTTTTTTTTTTTTTTTTTTTTTTTTTATAATGATTCCTCTTAGATAAGCTTTAATCTCTTTCAAGCCTTATGGGTTCTTGGTTAAAAAGAGAGGGGAGTTTTAAGCCATTAACTATCCTAGAGACAACATACTCATATTGTACTTTAGTTAAGGTTTAAAGCTCATTTAAAAGGAATAGATAGAAAATCCTTTTTTCCTTAGGTGAGGAGGTAGTAGCGCATGCGCAGAGAGAGAGAGAGAGAGAGAGAGAGAGAGAGAGAGAGAGAGAGAGAGAGAGAGAGAGAGAGAGAGAGGAGGATAAAAGGTGTAATAAGCAATATGGGAATGGGGATTAGCAAAATGTAAATCGATGACAATAATGTAAAGGGAATGGGGAAGAACATTAAAGTAATTGGGATAATAACAAGATAAATATTTGAACAAAAATGTAAAAGGTTCCTAGATGCCTAGAAGAGATGAGATTTCTTCACCTAAGGGTACTTCTCATATTTGATCTAGGTTATGGTTCAATACCTATCTAGGAACTTAATACCAATATTACAATCAACAACAAATAATGAAAGCCCTAAGGAAATAGAGAAATAGATATACAAAACAACAACAACAATATGCTAGGAATTTAAAAGCACTAAAAGTAAGAAACAAC
The DNA here is from genome assembly GCA_028216015.1 of Quercus dentata. Classification (NCBI taxonomy): domain Eukaryota; kingdom Viridiplantae; phylum Streptophyta; class Magnoliopsida; order Fagales; family Fagaceae; genus Quercus; species Quercus dentata. Next base: position 822,916 of record CP116453.1, on the reverse strand, counting down.
AAGTAAAGAAAAGAATTTCATATATAAGATGAATGATGTTTACATAGGAAGAAATAGAAAGGGGATGGGCTACCATCCCTACATCTTACCCACAAAGATTACAATAAAGATGAAAGGGGCTGAATTTTTGTAATGAGCTTCCTAAAGAGAGGAGAGATAAGATTTTGAGAATTTTTCTAGGGTTTTTTTTTTCCTTCTAATTTTTCTAGTATTTTCTATATTTTTGCCTCCAAAATACTCTCTCCAAACTTCATCTTTTTACAAAAATTGGGGGTTTTATAGAGATACAAGAAAAATGGGAGGCTATGTGATGGTGTACACCAAGTTTAGCTATTTTATCTTTTTCTTGGTTTTGGTCCGATCTTTGCGCGACTATTTGGAGGCCTTTTTGTACTTCAATCTCTTCAAACTTTATATCCTGGAAAAGCTCTAAATTTCTAGTTTCCATAGGTTCTAACCTTTATGACTTGGAGCTATGGTCGTCAAGATATCGCGTCCGGAAGGGAAGTGACATAGTGTAGGAAATTCTATGACATTTTCCTTAAAAAAATTATTCCTTCAAATCTGTGGCAAATATCATTGAGCCCTTTTTGTGAGGTGGTTGAGACCTCATGCTTCAATCTAGTTCAAATGGATTGTTCCAATATTTTCCTAATTGGAATAGTTTTTTGCGCAAAGTTAGTCCAAAAACGACTTGTTTGACCTAATAAAAGTGAAACATTTAATTAGGATTTAGTGTTTTTGTTGATATCTCATCTGTTTTAACTCCGACTTTAGCCCGTGAACCAACGTTTTGAAGGGAAAAATATGAACTACAAGATGGTCAAAATTCAATCCGATTAGAAGGTCGGATCAAGGTCAACTTTTGACCATACCCGGTTGTGGTTTTGGTCTTAATTTCTATCAAAGGGATTTTGAATGTTGCAACCTTTGATCCACTATCCAATCATGTTTCATTTATTTGTTACCCTTTTTGGCTATGAAACTTGCAATTTTGCACCAATTTTTTTTTTTTTTTTTGAATTTTGGCATTTGTTTTTGCCGGCGTGAAGCGATGTCGGACAAAATACGATATCGACAACAATGAGATAGATAAGGCGTCCTCATCATAATGACTCTTCACCATTCACCATCAACCTCTCTTATCTCTCGACCATTCTTAAATGATATTTATATTTGTTGGACTGTCACCACTTATGATATGTTTAAATTAAGGAGGAGGGGGAGGAATAAAGTAGAGTTGGCTAAATTTGGCTAATTTTCGGCTAACTCTTCTCTACTCTCTTTTACTCTTCCTCACTCCCCCTCAATCCAAATAGACCTTAGAGATATGCGAGCCTTGAATGGTATGTCAAAAAAGTGATAAATTTTTTCATCCTTTGATGTTAATGTCATTTTCAGGACCATGTAGGGATGGGATTCATGTATTAGGAGTTTAAGGGCTGCCAATATCAAGTACACTTTTCTCTCTGGAACTCTAAACTTCTCAAATTTTTGAACCATTTGAAGAAACGTATTCGTTTTGTGTAAAATTGAGATGCCATCGCAATCATGAATATTAGGATATACTTGTGTGAAGTTCCAATAACTTTTCAAGTTTTGGAACATTTGAAAAGAAAACATATTTGTTTGTGTAAAATTGAGATGTCATCACAATCATCAATGTTAGGATACACTTGAGTCATACATTTAATAAAAATGACAAGAGTATGTGAATTATATAATATAGTTAGCCACAAGTCATTGGCTTAAGTGGTGTCTATATATGTTTTATATCTTTAGACATACCAACTTTGACCTTACAAATGGGACAATTTCTTTTATATCCCTCTAAGTTCTAAAATTCCATACTCTTACCAAATCCCAAGCTATAATTGACCTCACTCATTGAAATTTACCATTCCTTTTTCTCTAAGAATTGAAATTATTATTGCACATACCGTACACATTATTTTTTAAACTAAAATCATATCTTGAAGTCACAATTTCAATTCAAAGCCTAATTGTGTGTGCTTTGTGTGTAATATGGTAGTGTGCAATAGACATTGCTCATTACAATTCAACCATCCTGAGCGCATGAAATCAAATCATTCTTTTTAGGCTTAGGTTAGCGATAAAATATCAAAGTTACTTTAATTCTTAATTTTAAAAGGAACAAATACATGAAGTTGGTACAAAAACTATTTTATTAAAATTGTATTTTTGCAACTCATAATTAAAAATTTTATATTTTTTAACTTGTGCATTTAGCATACCTATTAATAACCCCAAATTATGTATTACAATTGAAAGTAATTATACAATAGTTTGATAGCACGATAATGTCGTATATACATCTTACATAATAGTAGATCTTATTAATTAAATTTATAGTGTGACTCGCCATTCATGTGAGAGAAAAGAAAGTAAAACATTATTGTATTTATAATTTTAGGGACACAACCTAACCCCACACCTAATTGAACAATATACGATATTACTATTTGTGGGTAATAGACACTTTTTGCTCATTTCTATATACATGGACCCATAACTTTTTAATCAATTACTCACAATCACATAATAAGTCAAGGAATAGTGAAATTGGGTGTGAAAATGTGCATGGCCATATGATTGTTATTGAAACAAAAGGCCCCAAACCGAATGCACTTTATACATGGAAGGTTCACTAGTATTTTTGTTTTTATTTTATTAGATCTAAGATAGAAATCTATTTTAACTTAATTTAAGTGTATATGTGTGTAAAATGCCATTTGAGACTTGAACCTTGGGCCTTTATCCACCCCACTCCTTAAGAACCTATTCTTGTGGAGTGAACATTAGTATTTTAAAACACATGACCTTAACATAACAAATTAATAACCTATAAAAAAATAAGAAAAGAAAAGGCCAAAAAAAATTAGAAAAGAAAAGGCTAAAGGGCAAGAGAGCAAAGAAATGAGGAATATTTAATCCAATATATATCTTATTTTGTAGTCTAGACTCTAGAGGTTATTAAAAATAAATAAATGAGGACTTAATTGAGAATTGAGATGGTAGAAATAGGGTACAGATAGTTCATAGAGAAGTTAGTGTGTAACGTAATGTGAATGAAGTAATGATGTTGACTTGAAATGTTGAAATCAATTACTATATTTGAGATTTGAGGTTTCCCTAAACTAAAATCTAAAAATGGTTACACACATGACCCATCAACCTCAACTCAAACCAAATCGTCCACTTCCCTTCTTCGAGTTAGCAAAAGAGCTTGTACAGTTGCCGCATTTAGAAAAAGGTTCTCTCTAAATTAGTTTGAAGAAACCCTTCAAACTTTTCTATATCTTTTATTTGGATGTGAAATTTGAAAATCTAACTGTTGGATTGCATTTTCTTATTATATCATCTATGCTTGCAAAATTTCAAGAAGATCAAAGATTAATAGCTATAAAATCAATGAAATGTTTAAATATCAAGTTTTTGTGGTAAAACATTATACATAAAATATAAGGTTGTTGATCAAATAGTAAATAAAACTCGATTTGAATGAAATTTGACATGCTTGTGAAGAACATAAAACAAATGCAATCTAATGATTAAATTTTCAAAATTCACATTTAGTAAAAATGATATATGAGGAGTTTGAACTTTGAAGGTTTTCTCTCCAATTTAATTTGGAGAGAGACCTTGTTCGCAAGGATGGATTTATATATATATATATATATATATATATATATGTGCACGTATAAAAATGAGGTGATGGGTTGGGCCTCACTTGGGCTCACAATCTATTTGTGATATGGGTTTTGGATTTCCTAACTCGGGTAGTTCCCAACATAGAGACCCAACGAAGCAACTTCTCTTATGAGTTCCCCTACTCCCCCGCTCTTTGTTCTCCTGTTGCTCTCTTGCTCCTATTCTCAGTTTTCTGGAACCTTTCAACAACCTCCTCTTCTCCCTTATCTTCTCATATTTATAGCCCAATGATTTGGGGAGTTATGATTGCTCTTGCGGTTAATGGTAGGGAGGTCAATGTAAGATTATTGCTAAATGGATGTTTAGTTGGGAGGGGGTGTAGTGAGAGCTGGCATTGGAACTGGCTCCCCCCTTGAAGGGATGTTCGACGAGAGGTTTTTCCTAATGCGATACGGTGTAACCAAGGTATAGTGTCCCCAACCAATCATGCTTTGGTCGAGAAGTGTACCCTACAAGGCGGATCTAGGTTCTGAGCTACTATGAACATGCATTATAACGGTTCGCCCAGCGGGTTTGGGCCTATAATGTTATGAGCCGAGCCCATGGCCTTGGCGACCCGGGGAGTCTAGTTTTGGGTAAGAGGGTTGGGCCCGTGGGTCGTAATGTAAAGATTGGAGTTCAAGGCCCAAGGCCTAAATTGGTTTGGGGGTCCGTGCATTACAAATATATATATATATATATATATATATATATATATATATATATATATTTATATATATATGAAGTGCTATACCCACAAATTTTTCTGTGAATCACAAGTGATTAGTTGTTATCGATTCAAATTTGAATCTAACATTGAGATTACTTTTTCACCCTAACAATAACAACCAACCTACACTTAAAATTTGTTGTGAAAATGTTTGCAGACATAACATCTCTCTCTCTCTCTCTCTCTCTCTATATATATATATATATATATATATATTCATGAGTTTTATTTGAACTGCATTCTCTTATATGACTATTATGTCTCATGTTCATTTTTTTTAAAAAAACTCAAAGTTACAAACCTCATTTTTTCCTTTATAGAAATTAGTTGTGTTCTCATATATATATATATATATATATATATATATATATATATATATCCTTGTAATTGTCTTTGTATTTGTTAGTCCCCTCCTCAATAGATCTGATTAGTTTGAATAAGAATAAGAATCATAATCAAATGGCCTTTCCATTACAATAGAAATGTCGTTTCAATTTGACTATTATATGAGTTTGGTTCATTTAGTAATTGAGCCTAAATTTAAGGCTTTAACTTGGCTTTGTTTTTTAAATAAATAAACACAAGAAAAGTTTTTCCCAAATTGAGCTTGAGTTGTTAATAAATAGTTTGGTTCATTTATAGTACTATTTAGGTGGTAAGAAATCCACGTAGCCCTATCATAGGTGCTTGCATGAGTTGTGAGATTCAAGTAGTAGCACGCTTTATTATTACTTGAGTGGCAACCGTGGTATCACCTATTAGTGTTACCGGATCACGGGATTAGTGAGTCCATACTAGAAACTCCATTTTCCATTGAGGAAAAGGGGGAAAAAATAGAGCAAAAGTTAGAAACATTATTGATGATTTTTTTTAATGAAAATTGAATATAATGCATTTTTTGAAAAATATTTTCACATATAATAGTAATATACTAAATATGTCATAGCCTAGGCCATCGCCATGTCGTTTTCCTAAACTTGTATGTTAAGAAATTTGGACTAAAGTAAATAATACTACCACATCAAAATAATAATAAATAAAATAAAATAATACTACAGTAACATGCGTAAGCAGTGGCCTCATCATTCCATTTCCAAACGAGAGTCGGTAAAATACTTGGCTCCAAAGTCCCAGGTCTGTGTCCCACCCACACTGTATATTTCATATATAGTCTTCAAATCCTTTGAATTCCTCCATTGTTCCCTGTAATCAGAATTACTTTGGAATTGGCTGGTTCCTTTTCTTTTATTGGGTACGCTTTTTCTCCTCTCTTTCTTTCACTATTTTTTTTTTTTATAAATATAAATCATCTAGGAACATGGTACGCCAATCCAATTCTATTCAATAAATCAGCTTATTGGTGAACCTGGGATTGATGGATCATTTTAATCTTCATGCCTGTCTGTTTGGTATTTAGAGTCGAAATAGTTACACCCGAGGGATGTTTTCATGCTCCTTCCTTGTACAGAGTATATGTTTTTCTTTTTCTTTTTTAATTGAGAAACAGAGTATATCAAATGTTCGCTCGCTTTTCTCTGTGAATGATTACCAATTTTTTTTTTTTTTTTTTGGTATTTCAAAATAACCCACATGTAATTTGGGCATCAACATCAAGATTCATTTGATTTACTAATTGCCCATTTATATTTTTATCAATTTTAGTTGTTTCTCTATAGCCTATATGCCGTTGTGCGGTCAACCATTGTGTAGGATAGGTAAGTGTGTTGGAAATAAAAGAATTTACTTGATTTGAGGTAGTCACTCTCAAAAGAAGAAGAAGAAGAAAGGGTGATTAGGAAAGAGCTTAGAAAGGATTTTGCATCAACAAAAGCTCAAGATTTGTCTCTTTACCCAACTAATTAATTGTACAACAACTAGTGACTAACTAACAAACAAATCTTGGGGTTGTCTTGCTCTTTGTTCTGATATTATCATGCATACACATGCTTTGGTATTTCCACATGTCTTAGTTGGTTGAAGCTGGACTTGTTGCACTCGATTTCAGTTCATTATACAAATGTAATATATTATATATATTATGTGTGTAGTATATTTGTTCCACCCTCCCTTAAAAGTTACCGTGCCTTTTGAGTGGAGTTGTGGTCTTTCTTTGTGTTAAAACTTATTTTCCTTTCTCCTGTGTGTATTTGTTTTTCAAAAAAAAAAAAAAAAAGTTTCCTCCAACATGGATGAAAACGGACTGCAGGAAGGACACAATTTCAAATGATAATTATAATCTTGATTGATATTGCCAATTCTGAGACAAACAAGTTGTTTAATTCCTTCATCCTCTCTTTTGGTACTGCTTACTTACCTAATATTGTTTTATATTATATTTGGTTGGAGTTATTTTGGATGATGAAAAAAAAAAGTGGAAAAATAGGAGAGAAAATTGATGGAGCACTACTAGTGAATTGATGGAGTACTACTATTTTCACTCCAAACCCACCAAAATTGGAGAGAAAATAAGAATGAAAATGAAGAGCGAATTAACCTTCCATTTTTAACAAAAAAATTGAACTAGCCAATGCCACGCTCACAAGCTCATTCGCTCTTCACCCAGCCATGTTCGAAAAATTGAAATTTTTTTTTGTCTTTTTTCTCTTGGCTATTCACTAGCCACGTTCAAGAAAAGTTCTCATTCTTCTTTATTTATTTAGGTTTCTTTTCACGCCAGTTTTTATTTATTTACTTAAATTTTAAGAAAAACAGTTTTGATTTTAAACTTCTTGTGATTTTTTATTATACTTTTTTTTAATGAAGTATTCATTGATACATAAATTTTTAATAATAATATAATGTATTACTTTTGTTTTATCTAATAGGGACATAATAGTAATTTTTACCAATTCTATTTTCTATCTTCTCATTTTTTCTTCTCAATCAAATAAAAAAAAGTTGGCCATCCCTCAATTTTTCAACCTTTCAACTAAACACATATGAGAGAAAGCTAAATCTCTTTTATCCTTCCACTTTTCTATCCCTTCAACATTTTTATATTCCCATTTTTACCCTCCAACCCAACGGATCCTTAGTCTTATTTATTTATTTACATTTATTGGTCGTTTGGATTGTTTATTTTTTCTTGTGGCAAAATCAAACTGTGCAGCAAAATAATTTTTAAATGTATGAATAATTGCAGTGGGACCCATTTTTTAATGAAAAGTTGATAAAAGTGAGTTTGTGGGACCCATAGCACGATATATAAGTCACTGTTGAGCTTATTATCTGAGAATCTTTGGTTTTATTTATGACAGTTTGTTTTGGGCAGAAAAACATGCTTCACTGTTTTCAGTTCCGTTGGCAATAGTATTACTGGCATAAGCATAACTTGCTCACATGCTTTCGGAAATATGAGACATCCTGAGATTAAATCTGCAGTTTCCTATCCCCGAAGTTTGTGCTGGATCAAGGATCAGTGGTGAACAAATATTACTACAATATTGACTTCCCAAGAGGTCATATTGCTATCAAGGGTTTCAATGCTGAAGTAATTGATGAAGCAGGGCATCCTGTCCCTCTTCACGAAACTTATCTCCACCACTGGGTCCTGGCAAGATATTATCAACGTCTAAATGCAACAAATCCTGAGCATGATGACCACAAACATAACCAACCCGATCATATTTTTGTGAGGAACAGTGGAATATGCAATAATTCTGGAGGCCAGTATATTATGGCCTGGGATCTGAAACTCGAGGAACAAACACAGATGTACCAGATCCTTATGGAATTGAGGTTGGTAATCCTGCTGATATTCTGCAGGGTATGAGAGAGGTGGATGCTTAATGTCCATGCAATTGATACTCGGTGTGTGGAAGATAAGCTGGGATGCACCGAATGCAGGTGTGATCTATATAACGTTTCAAAGGATGAATATGACCGGCCCTTGAGGCCGGACTATATAGGAGGTTTAAGATGTTGCTATGATCA